>OMNV01002236.1:19405-71646 GCA_900303265.1 Brotula barbata
TCCTTATTTGAATATCATATTGATATGGAATATAATTAGTTAATTACTAATTTCAAGCAGCTGCTGAGAAAAATATTGCTGCATAATAAATCAGATCCATCAAAATCAAATTTTATTGATTGTGTATTCAAAATGTGTGCTCTACTACCATCCTTTGTGTTTCACACATCTACAATCCACCAATTTTACCATCCTCCATTTATCCATGTTATGGTCACCATGGAGGTGGAGCCTATCCATGGTGACTTCAAGTCCCACTGGCTGGGACTTGAACCCTGGCTTCCCATGTGGCAGGGAGGAATTGTACCACTGAGCCACCAATACTTGTTCTATAATGTATATTTGTTGGTCACATTTCAATCACCATTATCGACCACGCAACCGATCCACAATGCAACAGGCGAAAAGGCCCCAAAAAGTTTTGCATTGCAATTAACAATTGAGTGATTAAGATGGTAATACTGATATAACACCAAGTTGACTGCAACACTGAGGGTATGTGGAAAACATGTACAACGATCACATAAAATCAATAACACATTCAAAACACTGAGACACTACCAATTAAGGCCTTTGCAAACAACAGGAAAGAGTCTGTTGTCCTGCTAAAGGAGAGAATAAAGAGGCTTAAGTAGGAAGCGGTCCTGAACAATGGAGGCTGGAAATTAGTAATCTCAGCTTTGTGTGATCGTGTTTAGGTAAAGGAGTGATAGAAGAATAAATACATATTTTGTCATTGGTAGTAATGCTGTCTGGAACAGATTAATATTAAAACACATTTACACTATACACATGAACTGTTTATAGTTTATTGCAACATTTTAAACGCAACACTGCAGCTTCACATGATGCTGCTTACAATAATGCACACATAAATTTTGATGTTTTACAGAAATGTAAAGCCCAATGGCTACATGTTTACTTTCCTGTGAGTACACATGTGTTTCTGCTGATGTGTCTTTTGCTTAAATGTTTTCCCACAAACACTGCAATTAAATGGTCTCTCACCTGTATGGACTCTTAAGTGACCATGTAAAGTTGCCTGCTTTTTAAATCCTTTCCCACAGACATTGCAATTAAATGGTTTCTCTCCTGTGTGGACCCTCATGTGTTCCTTCTGATTAGATCGCTGCTTAAACCCTTTTCCACAAACACTGCAACTAAATGGTTTCTCTCCTGTGTGGACTCTCATATGTTTATTGAAATATGACTGGCGCTTAAAATGCTTCCCACAAACACTGCAGTTAATGGATATCCCTTCTGTGTGGACCCCCATGTGTTCCTTCTGGTGTGCCTGCTGATTAAACCCTCTCCCACAAACACTGCAACTAAATGGTTTCTCTCCGGTGTGGACTCTACCATGTCTGTTGAGATCTACCTTTCTTTTAAATCTTTTTTCACAAACAATGCAACTGAAAGTTTTGTGTTCTGTGTGGACTCTCATGTGTTTCTTCAGATGTAAACGGTGCTTAAACTCTTTTCCACAAACACTGCAAATAAAAGATTTTTCCCCTGTGTGAATTCTCAAATGTCTCTTAAGATCTAATTGTCTCTTGAACCCCTTCCCACAAATGCTACAACTAAATGGTATCTCTCCACTGTGGATAATCATGTGACCCTTTAGATGTGTCTGCTGCTTAAATGCTTTTCCACAAACACAACAACTAAATGGTTTCTCGCCTGTGTGGACTCTTCTGTGATCATCTAAATGTCTCTGTTGCTTAAACCCTTTCCCACAGACACTGCAACTAAAAGGTTTCTCTCCCGTGTGGACTCTTGTGTGTTCTTGTAAATGTGTCTGCTGCTTAAACCCTTTCCCACAAATATGGCACCTAAATGGCCTCTCTCCTGTATGGACTCTAATGTGTCTGTTAAAATGCATCCGCCTATTAAATTGTTTCCCACAAATACTGCAAGTATAAGGCTTCTCTCCTACATCACCTTCTCCATTTTGAGGCTCAGAATCTGATAATGGCTCCTGCCAATAATCACCGCTGCTTACAGCATCAGGTTCGGAACAGCATGACATCTCATCCTCAGTGGCTGGTTGTAAATTATTATCTCCATCAAAGTGCCAGTTTGGTTCTGGTCCTCCAGAGTCCTCTCCATCAACTTCTACTTTAATGTCTTCAGTTGACATGCCGGATAGTCGCTCTACTTCTAGGTTGGCCTCCGTTTGCCTGTGATAGAGCTGTGAGGAGTGAGGTTTCTCCTCATTTTCTCTTTTAACTGGCACAGGAATAAACTGGACCTGAGGACCATCAGCCTCATCCAGCTCTTCTCTCTGGCTGGTCAATTGCTCCTCTTGTTCCTCCTTAATGTGTGGGAGCACAGACTTCAGCTGTTCCATACTGGTGCTCCTCTGATGGTCTCATTCACAGCTGCTGACCATCAGCAGGGACCACTGAAATACATACACAAATGACAGCTGGTTACTAGATTTGTACTGACTTTTTAAAAGTACTGTTTGAATGACCAGATATCCAAGACTGGTAAATTTGTTTTATATTTGTTCATGAGGGATCATGGGAATAAAAAGTCTGTATGATATAGTTATAGTATATAGTATATTGTACACAGTACAAGAACTGCAACAAACGTGGCAGTAACTTGCAAAGACGATAAAACCAGGAGATGGGGATACCTAAATTACAAGATGTGTCAAAAGTCATTAAAGAGGACACAGCAACTATCCATTTCAAAGTATTAATGTCCACACAAAATCAATAAATCAGCTGCAGCTACAGCAGATATTCTACCAGTGGAGTGAAATAAGCAAAATGGTAACTTTTTGTCTCACTAATGATGTGACAGGAATCCGACACCCAACAAAAAAGATCTTCAATTACAGAAATATGAGGCAGATATTGTGAAATGCTGTAGGAAGTGAACCCTGGCTGGCCATAGTTTGTCCTTCATATTGGTATGAGCTATGACTTTATGCCTGATTCCTTATCAGTGTCCGCCTCTGTCCCTAATGTTTGTCCACTTGATCATAATGCACCCTTAAACCTCTGCAGATGTTCCAGAATGCGGAGGTGCGTCTGGTCTTCAACCAACTCAAAACTGCACGTTACTCCTCTGTTCATTTCTCTCAACTGGCTCCCAGTTGCTGCTCGCATCAAGTTCAAGTCCCTGATGCTCTACGCTCCCTCCCGCCCACTTCGCTCTGCCAAGGAGCGACGACTGGTGCTGCAAACACACCAAGGCCCAAAGTCTCGATCAAGGCTCTTCTCCTCTGTAGTTCCTCGGTGGTGGAATGAGCTACCACATTCCATTCGCTCCGCAGAGTCCCTCTCTATCTTTAAGAGAAGGCTAAAGACCCAGCTCTTTAGGGAACACGGTCTCACAACATAAACTGCACTTATACATATATAAGTGCAGCTCTGCCTCGAAGCAACTTGGTCCTATGGACCGGAACCTGAGCCTTGTGGCGCTTATTGTCGTTGTATTTACCGCATAGATCTTCGCTTGTGTTGTTATAATTCTCATATGTACGTCGTTTTGGATAAAAGCGTCTGCTAAATGCGAATTGTAATTGAATTGTAGTCGATTGTGTTATTTTGTGTGTGAATTTAGCAGTGCAGATGAA
Source organism: Brotula barbata (assembly GCA_900303265.1). NCBI lineage: Eukaryota > Metazoa > Chordata > Actinopteri > Ophidiiformes > Ophidiidae > Brotula > Brotula barbata. The sequence continues at coordinate 22,998 of OMNV01002236.1, forward strand.
AAGGAAATGGACTGAATCGAACCAGGGACTGGCGTTGTTGTGAGTTATAGCATTCTGGAGATATTTGTTGTTCACTTCCATTGGACCCTTATGGATCCTGTGCTATCAATTTAACAGCACACGGACAAAGGTTATGGACCATAGTGTAAAAGCTAAACATGTGGATTTTAAAAGATTTAACTAAACTAAACTAAATTTATAGCCACTTTTAGAGGCTTTTCACCATGTTTTGATCCAAAATGCTCAAACTTACAAACAAACAAGAAGTCTGATTATTTTTATTACTTGTTCAACATGTTTTGTTTTTCCTCCTTCCAGGCAATGGAAAAAGACAAACCATGGGCCCTGATCGAAGAAGTTGGCGAGAGAGGTATAAAGGACGAATTGCTTGACATAGTGAAAGAACAGTTCCATTTCATCCCCCTCAAAGAGTTTCTAAAAGATCCTGACCTTCACGGCCCTAAAATCCAGGTCATGTTACAGTGGAACGCCTTGCCTGCAGCTGAGCCTTCGCTGCTCAAATTGCTTCCCTCTTTAAAGGTGATCAGTAATGGAGGAGTGGGCATCGATCACTTGGATGTGCCCAACATCGCCAGTCTGGGGGTGAAGATGGCCAACACACCAGGCGTGGTCAGTGACGCCACGGCAGATATGGCCATGGCTCTGCTTCTGGCATCGGCACGAAGGATTCTCGAGGGTGAGACCAAACTCCGTAACGCAGAAACTGCACAAGAAAAACAAACAAACACTCTTTTAAAGCCAAATCTCTTCAATAAAGAGCAGCAATAACAATTACAAGGTGGTCAGAGGGAGCCTACCTCCACCAAGGCTGAACAGTAGTAATAATAACAAAGTCAAGTCTAAGATTTGCAAAAACACTTGATTCCACAGTGCTTGCTCCTTTCCCTCCTAGGCCAACAAATAAGTGTGGACCCCAACACCACCCACCTACCACTATGCCTGATGGGAGATGAAGTCACGGGTTCCACTCTGGGAATCATTGGAATGGGAGACATTGGCTATAAAATAGCAAAGAGAGGCAAAGGGTTTGACATGAAGATCCTGTATCACAACAGGAACAGACGGTAAAAATGTTTAGTCTTCTCAAACACAGGTGTAACATGTAGTAACATGGTAAACATTCACAATTATTATGTCCAGGAGTGCTGAAGATGAGCAGGCCGTGGGGGCGAGTTACTGCCAGAGTCTGGATGATCTGCTGAAGAGGTCCGACTTTGTGGCTTTAGCTGTTAATCTGACCCCTGAAACCAAAGGCCTCATCAGCCACAGACAGCTGTCCGTCATGAAACCCACGGCGACGCTGGTCAACATTAGTAGAGGTGCAATCATGTCTGTTGTGAAGTGATTCTATATGTAAACGGATCTTTAACCTCATTGTGCCCTGTCCTGTCTCAGGTTCAGTTGTGGACCAGGATGCCTTGGTTGATGCATTGCAGTCTGGAACAATTCGAGCAGCAGCATTAGATGTGACTCATCCTGAACCTTTACCAAGGTCTCCACACTCTGAAAACACAGCACCTATAACAGAAAACAATCACTGTACATGTATAAAAATATTACATCAAAAATGCAAAACAAAGGTTACAGGAGGTTCACACCTTACACATGGTACAATGAGACGCTACAAATAGTAGTAGCCTAAGGAGTATCAATATATCCTTTCTCTCAAACCAAAATCATCACTAGCAAAAAGTAAGCTACTATGAGATTTATACAATCTTAGATTGTACAACTAATCAATCTGTTTTAACAACTGAAAAGGAAATCATCTGATCTTAACACAGAGGGAAGCAGCAATGAACTTTTCCTGATCATTTGCTGACTCTGACTTTCTTCTTCACATTTGCAGGGATCATCCTCTCCTACTCCTACCCAATGTGCTGATCACCCCACACATAGGGACAAATACACTCAATACATCAAGGAAGATGGTACACAAGATGGTTGAAAATGCACTGGCTGCAGTGAATGGCCTGCCTGTTCCTCATGAAGTCAAACCAAACTGACAAAGCTCCCCGGTAGTTTTTAATACTGTAATGCCCTGTTGTAATCACCATGAGATTTTTTAACAACACATTTATGTAATGCATTCATTTATGTATTGCATTTGTGTTTATATTTTCATCAACTTACAGCTGAAGCAGATTTTATTGATAAAACAATGCACAGGATTCACTGGTTACCAGTGGCTAATTGACACATATATATCTTATGATTTGTAATAATGACTCAAAATCATAAATAAGCAGTAATTAAACCTGTAGGGATATGTGATGTAATAATATGTAATAATATATATATTATTTTGTCTGATCTGGTCACCGTTACTTCAGTATTTTTCAGAATTCATTGCCAAATGTATTGGGACTTACATGAATAAATGTAAGGTATTTTTGCACTGCAATTATTAAAAATTAATCTTTCCTGTGCTGTAATCCATTAATAAAAATTTAAGGCACAAATTCCTCAACAATTTTTTAACAGCAGATTTCAACAATATGTTAAAGAATTTTTTGAGACTGAAACCAATTTTCAAACGTTGTTCTGTTGTTTTCTTTCCACTCCTCTGCTACAGCGGACTTACAGATCTCTAATACTCACAGAATCTTTGCTGCAACAGCAGTTGTGTCCTTGTTTGACAGAAATCTCTGAAATCTAAATTTTAATGTCAAAGAAATAGAAATAAAATCGATTTCAAAATACCAACAAACTTTGGCGATTTTTTTATTATCAAAATATAGATTTCACTCAGGCACTTACATTGAGTACTAAAAGCATTTACGTCATCAACAATCGCGGAAGAAGGGTAGTGCAGGGCGCCCGCGCATGACTGAAGCGAAAGCAACATTTTAGCGGATGAAACTCAGTAAAATATAAATTAGCATCATGTTTGTTTGTGCAGATGAAAACTCACCTCCCTGCTTTGCGGATTTCACGCTGGTTATGGTGAGTGTCGCCCCATTTTTCCTCTCCAGAACAGATGTTTCCTTAATTCGTGCTCGTCATTCCGTTTGTTTGTTCCTCCTGCTCCCCAGCCGGCCGTGGCCGTCGGTAACGTGGCTCAGCTGGCCGTGGATCTGCTCGTGTCCACTCTCAACATGACTCGGGTGGGCTTCGTGCACACCGACTGTTTGATTCCCATGGCCGGAAACAACCCGTACGCCTCCTGCGCGGCGGACACGGAGGAGCTGCACACCGCGGCTGAAGGTAGCTGACGGAAGCGCACAGACCAAGGATCCGCTCTCATCTTTAAAACAACCTTACAGCCTATTATTTAACTTTTTTTTCTGCTTAAATTCACAAAGCTTTCAAAGATACCAAACAAATCAGGGAGCACCCTGGGAAATATGTCGAAAATAACACTTCGTGTCATACTATACTACAGTATATGCTATATTGTTAAATGCTTATGAATGTGATATGGGCATTAAATTCGTCCTTTCATAATTACCCTGAACTATTTGATTTAAAAGTGGTTTAAACTCAATTACCAATTTGTTGACTGAAATTTAAGTTTGTACGTTTTATTTATTTGGTGCCTTTGGAGACTTTGGGCTTTTTACTTGAAGTTAAGTAAAACTTAATGAAGATGGACCTAGCAGTAGTTACCTCAGAGTCTTTTCATGTTAGTTTCCCATTTATAATAGAGAATAAAGTCATAATGCTCACTTTTTGATGGTGTGGAATTATTGGTTAGCCTTAAATTCTCTAGCTGTTTGTCCCACGATACTTAACATGTGCAGTGTGTTACACTCAGTTCAACATATCTGTCAAACTGTGATCATGTTCTCTACAGTGTACACAGCAGCAGACATGAAGCTAGCTGTTCTTCAGATCAGGACGCCAATTATTCAGGTAACTGTTTATGGTCCAAAGTGTTTTGTCATTCTTAAACAATTACAGTAAAACAACAGTGTATATTTTGTGCTTCATTTAAGTTTAAGTAACTGAAATAATAGCATTGGATGGATGCAGGGCGTGCGAATTTCAGTTTGCTCAGTCAAAGCGAACCCTAATTTACATTCTAGACATTCACCCTCTTGGCTTGATTAGCTAATTTTACTTTGATCACATGCCTATGTTTGTTTTGAATATATTTCACCAGTGTAGTCATCCTGCTGTTTTAGGAGGTGCAGACGGTTTTTCGTGACATAGTTGTCAACAATATTTTCGATCTCTTTGCTTCTGACAGATTGTTTTGTTGTTTTTCTTCACTGTGTTTGTGGCCCTGTCTGTATTTGGACACTTAGGCTTTATTAGTATCTCTTTCTTCTGTTTTAATTGCAGAACAAATCCAGAAAGTTTCGCAAGTTGATTGTGTCTTGGATCAAATCCAGCGGATTTTCAAAGACTGTAGTTTTATCCAGCAGCCATGCTTACGAGAGGGATGACCAACAGCTGCAGGGGTACACCATATACACTGTTGCATAGCATTTGTTTGGTTTGGTGAGTGATTTATGCACTCTGCTGATGGAATTGTGTGTGCCAGCACAGCACCCCTTTGAGGTACCTGATGACGCCGGCCATGCTGAAGGTGTCAGGAGATGCTGTGAAGGAGCTCGGCTGGAGGGAGATGGAGCGAATTCTGGCCATTCCTGGTCTTGCAGATGACAGCACAGAACCACGACTCCACATACCTGGAGGAGGCATCACCAAAGGACTCTACACAGACAGGTAGAGAGACTTAGTAGCATCCCTCCCATTTCACCAACACAGGACAGCTAGTCTGTTCTCATACTTGTTTCTGTATTTATGTACACTAATTATGGTTTTCTATCACCTGTTTTATTCGGCAGATATTTCCATTAAAGATTTTACCACATCTAATTTTATTAAAGCAAAAATATATCAAAGCACAGAGCCACTTTGCACATTTCCTAAATTCTAGTTGATATTTGCCATTTATCAAAGAATTTTGGATTTGATTTATTATAAAAATTGCCTAGAAATGAGAGGTGTTGTAATCCATCCTCATTGTGCTCACCATTAAGGGATGAATCAATGTGTTAACAGGAACATTTATGACCTTTAACACAGTGTACAAATAAATAGCCATTGTCAGATTGTCTTAACCTGCTCTTCACTTTGTGTGTCTGTGTTGTGTAGTTGTGCAGAGGATCTTCCACTCGCCATCGTATTGCTCTTCTGTTCAGAAGGGGACAACATTCCAGATGCCTTCAGCCTCATAAACCACCTCAACGACTGGCTCCACCTGCAGGACAAACCTGTAAGTGACACTGTGGAACTGGGCAACTGTTAAGGCTGGTGGCTTCTCTGCCAAGTAGGTTATGTTTGTTCCTCCGTGTAACTTTTCGCAGAATATCGCAAAGTTATTGAGGAATTTCAATGAAACTTTTGAGGACAAGTTAGACATGACCCAGGGAAGAACTCACTAAAATCCACTTTTGGTGCCAGCTGGTATCATGGCTGTAATGACTGCTTCTACTTTTTGGCCTATAACCTCTGAATCAAAGTCACAGAATTAAATATTTTTTTCCCCCTGGGTCTATCCACAACCATCCATATAGGCTCATTCTGACTACATTTTTGATCATTTCCCAGTAGTTTTGAAAAATAATTTTCTACGAAAATCGTGGTTCAGAGGAGTATTTTCTTTCTTTCTTTACATTGTTACTGATGAGCTGCAATTGACTGTCAAAGTTGAAAAGGTTCAAAAAGTGCCAAAAGGTGCTGGACATGTGCACTCACTACATATGAGACAGCAATTGCCCTAATCAGTGTTTGTCTGATTCATTTCAGAGCCAGGAGCCGAACAGGTGGAAGATACCAACTTCTTGGACACTTTTGTTTGGCAGCGGCATCCCGCCAGCACTCTACTGATACACACGGTCTTATTCTCCCTCTTGATTTCAGAATTTCTCATGAACACTTGGCTGGAATCACCCCCATGGGGCGTGCTGGTGAAGACAATTTGTCATCTCTTAACGTGTAGTAATGACCCACCGTCATTAGTGCTGATAACCGGACATGAAACATGGTTGTAAACGGTCCACCCAAGTGCCGTCACGCTGTGGGAAAGTTGTAGGCATTTCCTTTACTTTGAGAATATTTGTGAGATGCCCCATCACAATGTCCAGGAACTGACTCAAACAAGCACTTCTGGAATGCTCTTTCCCAGTATGTTATGTACGTAGAACGATTTCGCACAATAAAACACTGTTAGATGAGTCCAGTGTGAATGTCATCAAAGTGATAAAGACTTCATTGTGTTAGTTTAGCCAGATGACGCCTCTGCTCAGTTCACTGAAAGTGGCTGGCCAAGTGCCATACTGTATTCCTGGCAGTCTCGCCTCTGTAATTTGATTCCTCTCTAAAACACGTTAGAACCAGTTACACAGTGGTAAGGAGAAGAAAGCTTTCTGATGCATCCTTTGACCACCAGAGCTGAGTCTGTGGTTTCTCAGTTCTGTCAGCATCTTTTTTTTTTGGGTGGTTTCTCTACAGAGCTGTTTTGGACAGGAAACGCCCTGCTGTAGGTTTAGAGAACAAACAAAACATGAAGATTAGACCCTGTAAAAAACAAAACAAAAAAAATTCAGGTATGAAAATTAGGTCATTGGCCCCTCTCCCCTCGAGAGAGAGGCTAAAATTGAAAAAAAAAAAAAAAATTCCATTCCATTCCATTTATTCTGATGAATAACAATTGCAATTATTTCACGGCTGAAAACACGTTGGAGCAGCTTTCCATTTTTTTTATTGTTGTAGCCAGGAAAGAGTAAATGCTTTTTCTTTCAGTACTTTCAGTCGTAAGTTGTGAATTCCTGAGGTTAACTCTGATTCAGCAGAGGATAGTGAAGTAATCAGAAAGGACAAATACAGATCATTATCTAAACTAGGTGAAACCAGTTTTATTTCTAGATTATAACCTGGGGGAGAGGGGGAAACCCAAAAAATAATTTCAAATCAGGTCATCAAATCAGGTAATTTCTGTCCTCAAATCTGTTTTCTTGTGTATTTTTACAAGCAAAAATATGTCTTTTTACACACATCTTTTAAAAAGAACACTATGTACATCATGGAAACATTACATGCCACTGATTCTCATGGGGGAGGAGGCAATGCTTTCATCTCAGCCCCCCCTCGTTCCTGCCCATCATCATGGAAAACTTCAAGTAGTCTCTTATAAAAAATAGAACATTTTATTCTTGCCTCTGAAAAAGTTCTAAAAATACACATATGAACAGCGTTACAAATTGGTAATGCATAGCCCCGATTTTCTATTGGAGTCAATTGATAAACGCGAAGAAGCATAACAGAACAAACGCCAAAGATGCAGATAATATTAAAGCAATAATTCATGGTGCAGTTTTGGATTCCGCGAGCAGTGCTGGCGGTGGTTGTGGGTTCAGAGCTGGCGTGTTTTGTCTTTTCAATTGTGCTCTCTTCAAAGAATGTAGAAGTGTTTGCTGTAAACTGGAGAGAAAGAGAGAGATGGACTCTGCTGACGGAGCACTGAGGTGAACATCGCTGGCTGGTTGGTTGGTAACAGGAGTCCTGCCACTGAACTGGAACAAAACAAAAAAAAGCTACAAGGAGAAGAGAGCTGGTTGAGTTTAGCTGAAGGTGAGGAAGAGTGGTTTGGAGGTTAAGAGAGAGCTGGAGTTCCCTGCCGATGTTGGCTCCGCTGCCAGAGCTGTAGTCATGTGGCTGCACGAGGACACGATTAGCAGTCGCTGGTTTTCGCCCTGAGACAAGAGAGACAAAATGGTTCAAGAAAGTTGACTGAACTGAAGTGTCTCGCAGAAATGAAGAGAAGCAATCCAAGAGACCCCGGGTGCCACAAAATCCGATCCAATTTGTTTTGGAGTTAAATCTTTGCCACATTGGGAGTATAAAGTTAATTAACCTCTGCGGTAACTACCACTGGGTCCATCGTTCTAAAGTTTCATTTTAGATTCTGTTGGAAAGCCCAAAGATACATCATATATCAGGATGCCTCAAAGGGGAAATCTGTTCAAAATGAATTAATTTTTTTTGAATGAGTCACTAGTGTGAAAAGGCCCATTAAATGTATCCAAGGTCCATACAATAACTCCTGAAACTCCACTACCAATTCATTTGCCATTGTTTAAGGGGTTCAGCTAACAGGCAGCCAGCCTGGTGGCACAATGGAGAGTCGTGGTTCGCTTTGATCGGATCATTAGATTGATCTATGTAGCAAAAGCAGCCACAGTGTGTCATAAGCGTTAACATACAGTATCACTCTGGCCAGATGCTCTTTACCGGAAAACCACACCAGAAACGCTGGAACATTTTTAAAAGATAAATATGTTATGTAAATTCAGAGCATTTGGTATTTCATCATATTTAGGTGGAATATGATTCAGTAAATGATGGAGAGATTAATCTGATTACGTTCCTTCTGCTTTTTACTGCTCAAAACTCTTGTGTCCTCCTAACATATACAAGACGGATAAAGAAAATGAGGTTTTAAAGGACAATTGTCAAGATTTCTGTTGTATAGAACGCATCGTTACCTCCTGATGAAATCTAACTGTTGAACGTCATTTTCCACACATTAAAATGTGGAAATGCCATAATTCCTCTCAAACCGCAAAAAGGCTACAACACATATTAAACAAATTGATTAAGAACACTGTTCAGTTCTGAAGAAATGTAAAAACCCTGAGAAAAATAAAAAATGTCAGGATTGTGCCGTAAACTTGGTACCAACTTTACTGACTGACTGCCAGCATAAACAGGACAACGGTTTGCTGCTGGACTGACATATTTGCTTGAATTTAGGGGAAAGAGATTTTCCATCCAGGTTTCTGCTTCCTCTCTCCTAGACAAATACAACAGCACAACTATCATCTGCACAGCAGGCATTTAGGTTTCTTTTCTAAGTACGTACTTTTCTTTTTTACAGTGTTTGCTTGCTGAGCAAAAGAGGCTGAGGAAAAGTTAAGGCTGGTTGACAGTACAGTTTAAATTAAGTAGCATTTTGTGTTTTTCCCCAACTCTAACCTGGGGATTCAGCAATTCAACAACCCTAAACCTCAAATACAGAAACTATAGTGACACATACACACGCGCACACACACAGCATGCTAAAGTGCAGCTGGACATTGACGCAACCTCGAAGAGCCAAGCAAATCACAAAAGGAAGAACAAAATCCCAATAGAAACCAAAACACAGCAGACACAAACCACACACACACTTCTCAACATACACGGTAGGACGTTCTCTTTAAAAGCTGCTCGTAAAGGTCTTCCTCTAAATTCTGTCTTCGTGGTTGTTGCCGTCACAGCGGGGGGTAAAAACGCACTGCCCCCTACTGGACGGGCCAGCTCTTGTCACGTGCAGCAAATGCAGCCCAAGCTGTCCGAGAAGAACCACAAGAGCAGATTAAGACCGTGTCATACATGGTCCATTAGGCCATTTCACTGGAATAACTGATGTCACACAACAAAGTAGGCCTTCTTGGAAATGACTCTGTTTTTCCAGGTGCACCATCATCAAAAAATGAGTGCTGGATCACATCTTTGTGACGCCGCCTTTGTGAAAACTAAGTAATTCTGAGTTGCCATTAAAAGCTCCATGACACATACGAGAATCAGCAAGGACGAGGGGCAAAAGAGGGAAACTAGAAGAAGAATCAACAATGAGGCCTGAGTGCAGAAAGTCTAATCTCTGACACGAAGAGATCAAATCGCTGCACTGGTCTGGACTTCCTCTTTGCATTTTGTTACAAATCATCGGTAGTATTGGTACTAAGTAGGCGAAGATAGCCGGGACTCTTCTGTTCTGTCTTGAGTTAGCCCTGCCCAACCTATACCATTGTGCTTTCACACAATATACAGTATATACACAAAAATAGAGAAAATAGTTTTATACATACAATAGTTGTTTGTTTTTACAAATTTTATAATTTGTAAAAAAACAAACAAACAAAAACTTTATCCTTAAATGATTTAATTCCTCTTATACAAATTCATTCATTGTGAGTTACCATTAAACTTCTTGTCTAATAATAACTTTAACTGTGTCTCTTGTTGTGATGGATATGTAGTGAAGGCTTCAATTAGGTCCTCTGGTCGTAGATTCAACACTGAAAACCCTCTAGCAATACTTCGCTCAATGTCACTACACAATCCAGTAGGAATCAAAAGACAGTCTTTCACTTGCTAAATAAATGACTGGTAGAGGCACTAATAAAATGAAAGTCTGCCTCTACTGGTGTGGGGTAATATTACACTTTGCTGTATACACATAACTGCCGACAGACACAGTGTTGAACTAACCAGCTGAGTTGAACCCGATGTAAAATTTTGAGTCTGGTCCGAACCCAGTTTTTGTCCTCTCAATATACTGGCCTGAACAGACAGTTTTTATTTAATTAAATGATTGATATGTTCATTAAACCACTCAGCCTCATTCTTGCAAATATGGGTGAATAATCTAGGTGAAAATGTGGTGTAATGGTTCATGACATGAAAAAAAAATTGTATTTATAATTTCACCTTTATTGAATAAAAATAAGAAGGTGGGATAGTCACCTTTTCTTCTTCCTCTCGGAATCATTTGTCCTTGGTTTGCTTTGGGGCATCTTTGCAGTGCCTGATTTGGAAATGTTGTCTTCTCTGCGTCGCTTGCTGTGGGGAAACAAAAACAAAGGACACTAGTGAAACAGCCTACTAATGTCTTGTGAGTGGACTTGTGTCTAAGAGGACGTCCACTGACTGTGTTGTGTTGCTGTCCAACTCCTGGTTCTTGCACGGAGACTGAGTGGGTATTTTGCTGTCCTGTCTGCACTCTCCTCCCTCTTCCGGCTGGCCTCCCCGCTGGCTGCCGTTGTATCGCTCCGTCGGACACCTGGGCTGAGGCTGAGCCGAGGGCGGAGAGTCCGACGTCGGCTCTTGGTCTTCCCTGGATAATTCCTCCCACCGCTTCTACAAAGAGGGAAAACCAGAAAACACGAGAAGAGGGAACTTCATTTAAGCTCTAATACCTAGGCCATTACTCATAAAAGATAAAGCAAGAATAACAGACTAATAAAACGCAAACCAATCAATGCCAGCTTGTTTTGCATAGAAAACAGCTGGACATCATGTTTGGCTGCGAGCCAATAAGCCTAACTTCAGCAAATGACCTGACCTAGTCTAACCTGAACATCAACTACTGCCCATGTGTTAGACAATGTCAAACACACAACATAAATATTATTTTAAAAACTGATAGCGCTATCAATAATCATGATTCCAAAGCAATGAGACAACGACCAGTAAGTCTGTACCTCCTTCTCTACTAAAGATTTAGTCTTATTCTTTATTTCTGTTCCAACCACAAAAAAATGGAGCAATATAACTAATTTATCTTCATGTTTCTGTATTTGTAAAACATAAATATCTGGGAGGGTTCTGTAACTGAAATTAACCACTTGACACACAATGAACAAAATCAGTTCAGGGCTATTTTACTTTTCTCGTATGAAACCACTGAGGACATGTCTTTGTGTTTGTGTTCAGCCCTCTGATACCTGTACAGAAGAGTCTCCCATGATGCATTTGGCTCCTTCTAGGACAGCCATGTAAGAGAAGCGCAGCTGGTCATGTGTTTGGATCAGGCCCATGCGGTACTTCCTCATGTCCAACAGGATGCTTTTGATGTCTACTGACGACGGGTCTTTCCTCTTGTCCATCTGGACGGGACAGGGGTAAAATGTTGACTCAGAACAAACTTAGAATTTATCAACAACTTACTTCAATGATTTGTCTGTAGAATTACAGATCAGCTCATATTAACCTGAATCACTTGCTGAGCGCTCACTTGATTCTTTGAGTGTTTCACAGTAGCATTATTTGTGTTTTGTGACCAGATTAAATGTGTCCTGAGTACAAAAACATCATTTGGAAACTGCGAAAAATCAAATCAGACCCATAACCCAGTGGAGGGGCAGAGCTTACCAGGACCAGACAAGTGTCCACTAGTGAAAATGTCCCTGAGCGTCCAATTCCAGCACTGCAGTGCACCACAGCCGGCCCGTGGTCCACCCCAAGTGCCCCGGACTCCCGCACCTTAAAAAGGAAGTTTAAGAAGGACGCTGGGGACTCTGGAACACCAAAATCAGGCCACGTGGTGTAATGAAAGTGACAGATCTCTCTCTTCTCCCCTGTCTTTAGGAAGGAGAAGGAGACAAACAGCGAGAGCATCACCAACAACTCCAGTTTCAACCATTTTAAGTCTTGTTTAAATTGGCAGCCGAACTACTTTCAAATATTTTTGGATTCAATTCATTAAATCAAACGGAATGTGAAAAAATGACACTCCAAAAAAGGCATTCGTCCACGTATGATGTACCCAGCAAAAAATTAATATTTTTTTATTTGAAGCAAACAAACTTGACTATATTACATCACAAAATTCTTGAAAGCGTATGAAACTTTGTAATCATAACAAAACAAAACAATCAGCCATGTGCGGTTTGGCCTTTTGTTCTATAACTCGATCTTGATTGATTCTATAACTATGTTGAACATCTTTATTACATGTTTATATATTATTTTCATATGGTGACAAAAAATGGTGTTCTGAATAACTCATCCTGAAAGACAATGTTTTTATATTTGCCGTGGCATTTGTTACACATTGATGCAAATGTTCCATTTGTGAGAACCTTTGGACAGCACTGATCTATTTGATGAACTAAAGCATTTAAGTTCTAGTTTGTTTTCCTGGGCATTTCTTGAAAAGTGAAAACAGCCTTACATTATTATTCTGCAGCTCCAGGACTCTGGTGGTGTAGTACGACTTGGCGTCTTCAGACAACAACGTGACCAAGAAGCGCGTGTCTCTGAAGGCCATCTGTGTTTGCTCGGCCGTGGGCCAATACTGGGCACACTTTTCCTGTCATTGAGGGACAAAGCAGGAAGAAATAAATTTAAATAGTAAGTTATAAATAAATATCAATGATAAACGGGAGACATCTGACAAAAACCCTCACCTGATGGAAAAGATAATACTGTACAAAATGAGGATGATGATTTAATTCCCCATATTGAAAAGAGGACGAACTCAGATATTTTAAAATGCTTCAGTAAAATGTTCCTCTGTTATCTGGTGTTGAACCAGGCAAAGGACCAAATAATATAGTTATTTTCAGTGTTACTGTCTTCTTCAGAAGGCAATTATGAAACAAGTGTTGGCCAAGAGTCTCGCGTGTGCTACATGTTCACAGTGCATGTCTGGAAACCATGTAGCAGATGTCAAGGCTGCGGGCAAATATCGCAAGTAACATCTCACATAGTTTCGTAATATAAAATCCATAATGTTTTCAAAACAGTTTTACTCCCTACACCTGGAAAGATGGTGGAAATTAAAATCAGATTGTTGTTGAGCCCATATCTTAAACTTGGTGTCTTCTTCATATTTCATATATATATATTATAGTTTAACTTGCCACGTCAGTAGCTTTACAGAGGTGGATCAGAGATGCTCAGAGTTTGTAATCAGCACATCCATCAGATACTTCTGCATCATAACACGTCATTCCAACTCACTTTCACTTTTCGTGCCAACAGCCAGTGCTTCAAACTCAACATGAATAAAGACATAAATTCATTTACAAACAATTATTTTACCATGACAAAAGGCTGCCAACTACAAAGTGTATGTCACTGTGGACAATGTGGTCTGTGTGTTACTTTCTTTTCTTTCTGTGTGTGTGGGTTTATGCAAGCCAGACAATTAGCCATGACTAGCTGCTCTGTGTATTCTTACCGATCCTTTCTCTATGACCCTGTTGAGCATGATGACTGCTTTGGTCTTCTGCTCCCAGATCATCAGCCAAAAATGACCACAGGTGTTCCTCAGGGGGCCCTGTGGACAACAAACACACACACCTATACCAATTAGTAACTCAACAGGGAAGAAATGAGTCCACAGGGACAGTGGGAAAGCATTTACAATGCAAATGTGTGGGATCCTTCAGTGGCAAACAATATATTATAGTCACGGAATACAATAGAGGAGCAACAGTCAAGGTTTTATCTTCATCCACGTAATCACTGAGCAAGAATGAGAGGTAAAAGAACTTACTTACTTGACGGTCATGAGTGCTGAAACCTGCTATCTGATTTCAGTGTGACAAACTACAGCACTGTGCAGAACCCAGATGTTGAACATATACTATGAATAATGCAGACTCATTATAATGATCATAATATATAGGTTTTGTCAGTGCTGAACCCTAATTGTTTTTAACATTGTTTATGGTACAAAAAATTGATATTTACCATTACTTGAACAATAACATGCAATACTATGGCTTTGAAACCAACTTTGTAATGATAATTTGCCTAAGTTGTGTGAATATTTAATATGGGGCAGTGACATAACTGCAACTTATACAAAGTGTTGTATAAGTTGAGGTTGATGACGTGGGCTTTGAAATTTTTAATGGCCTCAATTACTGAAAGTGTTACAGTCGGAAATATTTGTTCATATTCATCATGAGTTACATACTGGAATGATTATTCACAGTCATAGCAGTCATCAGATGCAACTGGAATCCCAAACAATGTTCTATTTTTAAGTCATTACATTCGCAGCACCAGCGGAATGGGTACATTAATGTCATTTCTGTGGTAAAGACTGAAAAAGCACTCACACACAACAAAATACTTTAGAATGGGAAATATTTTCATCTGATTGCGTCCAGTGTGACTCATGGTGTGATGCCCACAAACCTGAGCAGATAATTATGAAATACCAATTGCTACATGTCAAGTATTGAATTATACCACAAACTAATGTCAATATCAAGCAGATGACTCAGAGCTTTCTGGGATGAGAGTGTGCCATTTCGTCATGAGGATACCAGCTGAGCGGAAACATACAATAATAACTAACAAGGGGCAATCTGAGACTGATGCTCCCTGGAGAATTTGTTTACTAGTAATCAATTATTATTTTGATGTTCATTCATTTAGTTTTGCAATAACAAGAAACACACACATTAAACAGCTAACTCATTTATGTTGTGCAAACACACACACAAGCAGCCCAACAGATAAAGGAAGACAGTTATGGTTAACAAGTCACAGCTGAAAGCATTAAGTAAAACCAAAGCACTTCTTTTACATCCATCTCAAACACACGCACCCAGGATGACCTGCTCAGACACACACTGGTTTCATTTGGTGGCTCACAAGTCAGACAGCCAGCAATTTACCAATTAAAGTACGAGGTGGAGCGAGTTCATCCTCCACCAATGAATCACGTCTGGCCGAATGCACAAGCACATTTGCACAAGGACAGGTAGCAAGATATTCACAAACAGGTGTTTCTTGTTCCTGCCATCAGGTTAGTATCCAGTAATATTAAACTGTTGTGGCACAAAACAGTAAGCGTGTGCGATAATTTGTTGGACAAAATGATAACAATATGTGATGTTGCACATATGGGACCAAGCTGTCCAATATCAAATCCTCTGCAAATGAGATGCAGGTAAAGATCATAAATTCAGAACTACACAATTATCACAGACAAGATCCGTCAATTATAAGATAATTTTTTTAGGACTGCAGCCACAATGGCGAATTTCCATGCACAAACTTATGCGTAAAGAATGTTTATTTTGGAGTTGGGCCTTTTTTACCCTTGACTGAGGTGAACACTCTTCATCTGAACAAAACAAGCCACAATGGAGAAGTTACGTCCTTTTCCAGTTCCACTCTGATTGATTTCTCAATGACTATGAATTTGATAAATTTTTTGCAGCCCTACGTGAAATGCACAATGCATAAATACCTTGCAGAGATAATGATAAATTGATGAGCCCTACAAAACTATAGACCAGTCCCATACAATGACTTTTAAAAGCCCCTAAAACGTGTTCGCTGGATCCAACTAGTAAGCTACCACCTTTCTTCGACTGCAACACTCCAATTTTGTCCTTAACCTAATGTCAACTTGGGTTAGATGTGAATACAATGAACTAATTCTTATCATCACAAAAGGACTTATGGGCGAGAGAGCCTTGAACTTGCCTGAGTCAATATGTAACTCCTCTGGGCTTCCTCCATCTCGACTAGACTGGCATTGATGTAGTCATTTTCTGTGTTCTCCAGCTTCACCCGGCTGTGATCAACTAGGGGGAGTGAACGACAATTGGTAAACAAAACATCTTGGAGTTTGACGGAGACAAAAATCAACTTTCTGCAAAAGACTTTGTTTTTGTTTACTCACACGGGCTGACATCTCTGTATCTGTTACGGTTTCTGTTCTCTGGATACTTGGCCACTTTGTATGAGCACTCATGGGACTGATTCTTGATTTCCTGTAACAGTTTGAAGACATGAGACACAAGACAGGGGTGGATAGTCATCCGTCCATCAGATCGAACTGCTACAGGGTTCAATTCCACCAGCATCTGTTAACCCCCTCAACACTGATAGTTGAGTATACTTTAAGGCAAACAATTTGAGGTTTGGGACTTGAAAACATTTCATGGGCATTTTCTCATGAGTAACTTGCAAACTACTGAATAAACAAGTACAACTCATAGAGAGGGCATGAAAACTCAACTTCTGGCTTTTCTAGAAAAAGTAATGATAAGCATAAAAAAATAAAAAATAAAATTCATTACAGTAACTTTTACTTCCTAAACTATGGCAGTTCCCTTAATTTCCTCTTCACTTTAGATGTTTTCTGTATCTTTTTATACATATTTCCTGATATATTTGGCATCATTGGAAAGTTGTAGACTTTCCACTACAATTTATAATTGAACCTTCTGAAGCTAGAGCGATTTGTTCTTTGAGATGTTAAATATATGAACATAAACCTCTAGCAAGGCAGATCAAGCAGGACTCACTAGACACAGGATGTCAATAGTATATAGTATCATCCTATGTGAAAGTCCGTCCCGGCTAGTTTACATATATCAAGTAAATTCTCGCTGGCTCTGATGTAAGTGTAGCGTGGAATAAAAGTAAACAAAGCAGGGTCAATGATTCTAATTAAGCTAATCACACATGCCCTGACGAGGCTTACGGTAACATTTAAAAGTAACAAGCAGGCGGGCAAGATAAACACAAAGAGATACGTGAGGAATGACACGTTGGATAGCCGTTTCCTAGCAAAAAGAACACTTTTTGGACAGGCTATCAGGGCCGTTAGCTGCTAGAATAAATGTGCGTTTTCCTTCGTAAGTGTCGACTCTGTGTTAGCAGCATGCTAAGCTAACATACTTACTTGGTACACTTTTTCCCACCGGCTCTCTGAATCCATGTCTTCAAACTCCTGGTCCATTCTCACCGAGGCAATGTCAGTCTAACAGGAATTAGCTGTTCAAATGTCTACTCATTACTTTACCCAGGCTAAGGCAGCATCTGCTCGCAGAAGTCCACTTCCCTGCGCTAACGAGCTGGCTAATCAGTGTTTCTACGCTATCTCTCCAATGCAGTTGACATCTGAGGTGAGCAACGTGCGCATGCGCTAAAGCAGGGGCCTTCGGGAGCTGTCAAACGCCGCAAAGATTTTCGGGAGTACACGATATGTCAAATGCTACGTCTGTGGAAATTGGGTGCGTCTCAGACGTTTCGACACGATTTTGATAATGACGTACGAACAAAAACGATGCTTGAGTGATTATAGACAAAATTACTCAATGTGCTTTCTTAAAATTTCCCTTTCTATTTGATATAAAAGTGCTGCTATTGCCTACATAACCGGTACTCTTATTAATATATGCAATAAAGCCATTGTGATCGTGCCAGTCACTTTGAACAAAAAAATAAAAAACAACATACTGTATGTTTGATGCCAAACAATGCTCATACCGGCGGCCCAAATGTCAACTCTAACAATATAATAAACTCCATTCATTCATAATAAACACACAATAAAACAGGGTTGTAATGCACTTTGAAAAATTATCCACATTCTACAATGATTCCATCTGGTCCGTCTTTTATGTCAATGTGATGTTAATTCAACTGTATTGTAACATTTGATGCTCCACTAATGTAGGTATTGGAATTGGTAATGTAAAGGCTATTTCTTATCATTATTTAAATACATTATATGAAAGGTCACAGTAAAAAACAATAGGAATATTATGCAGTGCAACACTACCACTAGCTACTCTCCCAAAAATGACAATGAAATTGAAATGACTCCTTTTTGACAGAGTGACAACAAAAAGTACTGGTAGCTGACAGAATACTGGTCAGAGTTTGTGTCTGTGTTTTTAATCTGTTTTATAATTATGCAACATTTGGACAGAAAAGTTTCTAGATTGTTTATATGCGAAAAAAAACATTTTGATTAAAAAAGTTGAGTATTCCACATTAGTGACAGAAATCCTAATTGCATAATAATTCATATACACTCCCTGATAATATTTTCATTGTGCTTCTCCTTGGCCTATCCTGCTGTTTAATAGTTCATACAAATGTGATTAGGAACTGGTTCGACTAGTAGTCAAGTTTAATTATGTTTACAGTTGCATGTTCTTGGTTAAACCATGTCATGAGATTAGGAATGTAATTCTCCTTGTGCTAAAAAGGCACTCTTATCAGCATGATTCTTTGTAGACTGGGGGTCATTAAAGGGGTCAAGAACAGTTTTTCTAGTTTGGAACAGAAGCTGCTCATTTCAAATGTTTGTTGGACAATGTGGCCTTTGTGCCACAGCCAAGCGTACAGTGTGTGTTCACCTGACTGGCCTATTATGTTACCTACGTTTTACTCCACTGTTTGAGACAGGTTACTAAGAGACAGGGTGCCGAAAAGACATCAGGAGTCAGCTTGTTTAAATTGTGGACAGGTTTGAACCTGTCTCACGACAAACAGACACCCGTGGTCATCTAATCAGCATACAATAGATCCTGTTCAGCCATGCAGATCTATTGGATCTACAGTTATAAACATTTGTTTTGCAGGGCAACAATCTTCAAAAATATTTAAAATATCTAATGCTGAGTTACATGGAAATGTTTGTAAAATAACACACAAAGACAACAGGAATTTTTTATTTTATGTCATAGATGCATTGTTGTAAAATCACATCTCTGACATTAAGTACATGAAAAGTAATTTAATTTTGTGGATCATTAGGAAAGGAAGTTGCAGAATATAAACATATACAATGTTTTTCTGTCAAACGTTGTCTACAATTTATTTAGCATTGGAAAGTAATTGAGATCAAATTAGTGTATTCAGAACATACATACTATATAGACAATATGTCAAATAATAAACAATTGGGCACAGCATGGTGGGAATTATTATATCGTGTAAATGTTGTGAGCATACAGATGCCAAGTAGAACGTTTAGAGGAAGTGTGAAGCATGAAAACAGATCAAAACCCCTTAATGTTCTCTCTGTCCACGTGATGGAAACACCATCCATCGATGGCCAGCAGATAGCGCTGTTTCCAATATCAAAGAATTGTGTCAAATGCACTTCTACAATGAGAAAGAGATGTTCCGATTGATTTACCTTAAAAATAAAAGCGTAGACATTTTGATTTTACATTTATGTTAGCAGCTCCTGTCACGTCATCATTTTATATCATAATTCAGAATTATTATTTTTTCAATTCCAAAATGCAGAATAAGCGTTGCACAGATTTTTCTACAGCTAAATTTTGTGTTATTGGTATGCTAATTGTCATGCAAAATCAGACAAATGACGTGAAACCTGTTGCAAAACGGGACAATTTTGATTGATTTGATTTTATGTAACAGTTTTATTTCTAATTAGCTATTGAGTATATGTTAAGGCAAACACGTCGTCGTAATTTTAAAGGACTTAGGCTAAATTCAATGCACATTTTCACATTGGTAACCCATTAATAATAGTATACATGTAGGAAGGGCATTCAAAATGTTGGGATTTCTATAAGAGAGAACATCTCTTTACTCTTGGATGCATATAGAGTTTGATGGTTCAGTTGTATAATTTGGCAGCATTTCAAAATGCTTTTGTGTTGTTGGTTTTTTTGATTATCGTTAAATAATGTGTTTTTCTACACAAGTTGACTGAAATGAAATCAACAAAACACAATTCCCCCCCAAATAACTTCCCACATTAACAATGCATGTGATATCAGTTTTTATTTTTATCTGTATTTTATTTTGAAAGGAGTACATGTACGAGCGGAAGTGTGACTGTTGTTTGTGTTTGTTTCCTCTCTGGAATAACAGTGAAGGAGTCGGACACTGTTCCTGAGGCACTGCGCCAAGTTTTGTCAACAATTTTCCAACTACAGAAAGCCGTGTACACCGTTGATCTGCAATACAGGGGAACTAGGAAAAGTAATCGGTAAGTTTTAATAAGGTAAAGTTTCATAGAGAGAAGCTATTATATTAAAATTCCAGAGATTATAACTTCCTCCTGCTTGAGTGTGTCGAGCAGCTAGCAATTCAGCCGTGTTAGTTAGCTTGTACGTTTTCTCGGCTAAACATCAGATAAAGTTACGCATTCCCCTTGGTTAGATAGTCCATGTTGTCCGTTAACTTTCTCAGATCAGCGACCCAGTAAATAGTTAAGTTTAAATGAGCTCTGCGCTTCCTGCCACATCGGACTGGGTCGGCTAACCAGGCTAATGCTGGTTAGCCAAGTGGAGGAGGAGATGCAAAGATAAACAAAAAATTCCGTCCCCTCCGTGATTAATTTTACAGAGTTATTTTGGCGTTTGAGTAAAATATTCCCATGAGCAGATCTATGTGGGTCACGCTACTGTCACAAAGTGCTGTCTATATATAAACACTGGTTTCTGTAGCTTGTTTACAAAATAAACAAATACTTAGTATAATTTTTCATTACACAAAAGAAACGCCTTAACTCAGAGGTAGCCACTAATGGACCCGTCTTCATAAACAGTAGTTTTACTTTAAATACTAGAGAAACGCACTCAGAATCATCTGAAACAGAATAAAGGGAAATTTAAAAATGTCTTCACTTAGGACGTAATGTTACCATCATGGACGCTTTAAAAAAAAAAAAAGAACTACGCTAGAAATGCTGAGATCTTTATGCATTTTCTATGTGGTATATTCTATTATTAATGGGTAACTAATGTAAAATGGCTCATTAAATGTATCCATTAAACAAACCTTAATTGTTGACTTAAAAGTGTACCAAATTGTTTTAGCAGTCCTTAAGGGAGTGATTTTCATCCAGTCAGGACAGAGAGCAGAGCTGCAATTAAGTGTATCTTATGTGTGAAAGTTATCCTCTAATATGATACAACTTCAGCAGCACTGCCTGCAAAATTAAGATTATCTGTGTAACGAGATCAAAA
This sequence comes from Brotula barbata, assembly GCA_900303265.1. NCBI lineage: Eukaryota > Metazoa > Chordata > Actinopteri > Ophidiiformes > Ophidiidae > Brotula > Brotula barbata. The sequence continues at coordinate 44,294 of OMNV01002236.1, forward strand.
CGAGCTGCATCTGTTTATCTGCTGTGTTATTTTCGGACTTAAAAATATGTTCTTGTGATCTAAACACATTTTACCACAAATGCTCTTTCTGTGACAAAAAATTCAGCTCTATTCAGTACTACATTCTGGATAAAACCAGTAGTATAATAGTTTGTAGTCTATTGTGATAATAATAAGACTAATGGCTGCATTGCAGTTCCTGATAGATATCAAGTTTTTCTCAACATCACCATTTTTCTTTATGATTGAGATTGGAATACAGAATTATAGAGAGGAGTTAGTGCTCCTGGGCATCCTACAAGCCAGCATCAAGTGTATGTTAAATTTAGATAAAGCCAGTTCGTGGTAGAGGTCAGTGCACTGGTAGGTTTGCTTCATTAAGTCAGTGTTTTAGTTTTTCCTTGTATGTTTTCCATTCAGTATGGATTAGAAATGACATTTTGCTTGCATCGTCTATATGTAGATTATCTGATACCTTCTTCTGAATGTGAAAGTTAGTCTGAGGTGATATTATGACAGTTGGTGAGCCTTGTGTTATGTGAAAAGATTATCATTTAAGTCCAACCCAACTTGCGGGAAAAAGAGATTTGTTCCTGTTACTAAATATAGCGATGGCTTGCTGAATGGAAAGACATGCCATACAATGTTTCTGTCAACACTTTGTGGTCTTTTACTGTATTACTTTATTCTTTTGCACAATCCTTATTTGCTGATTTTTTTTCTTTTTCTTTATCCAAATGTCACTGGAGCTCATTGGTTGCAGTGCCCCAATGGCCTTCTATCTGTCGCTGACACTCAATCAGATTTTTTTTTTATTGTTCTTCGGAGTTTTGGTTAGTAATGGACAAAATTAGTAATTGGTATAATTATAAAATTAACTCAAGTAATGCTCACAGTTATTCAAATTACATAGTTTTTATGCATAAAATACTTTAAAAAGCAGCACAAGTTGTGCCAAAGTGCTGTATAAGGACAATTGTGTCAGTAGAAGAAAGAAAATGTTACTTATGTCGAGTGTTAATTTTTTATATTTAGAATTTTTTAATTTAGCTACATTTTTATTCTCTTTTATTGTAACCACTTTTCAATTTTGCCCGAGGAGTTTTGTATGGTGACAGAATATGGCAAAATCTAACTTTTTCATTTACTTAGAGGTGTTATGGACCTGGAATAATGTTGAAACTTGGTTTTATGGGGAGACAATGAAGAGTAACACCAAATTAGTGCCCAGTCCACACCCTCAGTCTGGAAAACTTGTGTAGGAGGTACAAATCAAGCTGAATTAGGGCAACATCATAACCTGGTTTTACATCATTTGACCTCAATTTGCTGATCAGACTTACTGCCACAGAGAAACACATTATCTCCATATGTCAAGAAAAAACATAATGATAAAATGTATTCTTATTTATATAAATGCTGTGGAAAAATACTTAATGTATATTGTGCGATTTGACACTAAATATAATGTTAATCCCTTTCAACCCATGTTCATCGTTGTTGGCACATTCTGAGATTGCGATTCTTTGAGCCCAAAATCTGTCTTAAGTGTCAAAAAACAAAATAGTTTGCAAATATTTTTGTAAAATGCAAATGTACGCAAAGGTTGTCATTGGACTTTAAAATAGAATCATCTGATTAATGACCTTTCATGAGTGTTATAAACATAAACCCGTCACTCTCTCCCTTCTCCAGAATGCCAATTAAGAATTAATGGTGAAATAGATTTGTTGATCAAAAATTAGTACAGAAATCTATCATTGGAGTCTAAAATTACCTGATCCATACTGGCTCAGAATTTGAAGTGTGGGTATGAAAGGGTTCAAATCCACACTTGGAGTCCTTTTGAAGTCCTTTCAGGGTATCAACTCCTTGGCTAATGTACAACTATGTGGATGCAGATAGTAGTTTGGTTGCAAGGTTAAATTGCCTTGTTTTAGAGAGAAAATATTCTCAGAATGTACTGAGCAATCTCAGCACCCTTAAAGGTGTTTAAGGTATGTCTTGGTTTTGAGAACCTTTTCCAAGATAGGTGAAAATAGTGTTAGGTTTTGAATGTGGGATTAACTATAAGACCAAATGAAGATTCCATCTTAATAATTGTATAGCAACATACATGCAGCAGCTTCAGAGCTACTGAGAAATGAATCAGTGTGTTCGTAGCTTTGGGTCCTGGCACTGCCAGTGATTTGTGAATAGCTGTTGCTGCTTCCTACTCCCCTGCTGTTTGGGGTGAAAAGCCTTTAGCCCCAGCTGAAAAGACAGACAGAGGCGAGGCTGCCATGGTGTCTTGGTGACAGGAAGATTCGTGATGAAGTAGATTCACCCAATGCCACCCACTTTTCACTCTGCTCCCGCCCCATGCCCCATTGCTCACGAATAAAGAATGTTTTCAGATGGACAGTATTCCAGTCTGTGTTGGCTTGGGTAGTGGTGGAAAATATCCATTGAGCCCTCCTTTGTGTTGGCTTGCACATTTTCTCATGTGGATGCATTGATCAGTCCACCAAACACGATCTCCAGTAAACTTTGATCAACATTGTCAATTTGCAGATCACAGTAGCAGCTGACCAAAGCAAAACGCATCAGTCGTCACTTTAGAAGAGTTAACTTTAATTTGAAATTTAGTTATTCGTTGTTAAATGCTCAAAATTTTCAGCCTTGAAGGGCTCATTATGTGTTTATCATATGGCCGATTAATTCAAAATCACAGTGTTTTCAACTAAAAATATGATGTCGTGGTAATATCATGCAGCCATGGAATTGATGTTGTTAAAAAGTGTATTTTGTTGTAACGAGTGAGTGAGCAAAGCGTACACTAAAGTGATTATTAATGTAGGTAAATAAATGATGATCACATTAAGGCATAAGAATTTACTAACATAGATGAGAGGAGAGATTTGGTAAAAGATTATGGAAGTGGTAAGTTGGTGCATCTCTATGCTTTTGTTAAAGTTGTCACAACAGACAGTGATACACAGATATTGATTTACAGAGTAAATAAGTGCAAAGCGTACCAGACTCAGTGGAAAAGTACCTGATCATGTTGGCTGTAAACCAGCCTGTTTAGTAAATCGCATTGAAAGCAGCCTCAGATTTAAGTCGGGAATGTCTAAAGCTGCAGTTACGAAATTATTTTTTCCCATCAATGAGGTAGTTAAACAAAGTTACGTAAAAGGCCTGTAGAAAAAGGTCTGTTCTTGAAGAGCTCATTGTCCAGTCTTCAGGCAGTTCCTATTGCCAAAGCTGTAGTAACCGAATGCATTGTCATGATCAGGAAGTTTGTCCTCTGACAGGAATGTCAGCGGAAATTAGCATACGTGATGGAACACTTTGTTGAAGAAACCCAATGCAACATGTTTCTTTTGCTGGAATCAGATGAACATACAGTATGAGGCTTATGTGTGAAGGTTATCAAACTTGGAACTTTGAGCAAGACACTGGTCATCATAATGAGGACAAACTATAATGGAAAAGCAGCAGTAGTTCCACAAGACAATTATAAACTGGCTACGAAAAAGAAAATTCCATTACGGGTTGCACAGGTTGGCACAATTCTGGTTTGTTTTTACCAGGCAGACACTTTAAATCAGAAACAGAGATTTAGGGTGAGTCGGCCTGCTGGCACATACTGTGCCTGTGTCTGTGCCTGCCATTGTTCTGAGCTCAATACCCATAGCGGCTGAACTCCTCCTGTCTTTTGGCTGCAAGCACACCGCCTCCGTTGGGACAGTTCACTAGTGAACACGGGCAGTGGTGGAAGTAGGAATGTAAGGAATGAGGAACAAGTATTGGTAGAACACTTGAAGCTCTGCTAGTTTTTTCACCTACACACACCTGGGCAGTTCCAGTTAAAAGCCAGCAGATTCACCCGATTTCCTTAAAGGAACTTTATAACAGATGATCTCAATAAAACATCTAACGGCAATTATAAGGACCTCTGCTACAAGAAGTTACCTCAGTCCTTAGGAATCTCTTAAGGAATGACGAAATTAAGTATTGTAATCAGGTCATCGTGTAATATGTCAATACTTCACTTCCATAGAAGAAAATCTGACTAACCCATTTCACAAATTCTGAAAACATATGATGATACATTTCACATTGAATGCATTTATCTTCTTTACCTCTTCATTTTATTTTGAATTCAGTTTTCTGTGTCTTTGTTACTAAATAGATCCAGAGAAAAGACATTGTGTCACTGGTGTGAGGCTTGTTCACTATCGCCTTGAACATGTAATTATGCGTGGTGTTTCTTTAGAGCAACATGTTCTGTTCACAGCCTATTAATATAACAAATAATTGCAAATTAAAATGGCAAATTGCCATTATAAATCAGGACTTCACCTACCGTTGAATGCATGAATCACAACCACTAACATAAAAAATTCCACTCCAATTAAGTTACGAGTGTAATTGGCTGTCTGCAAAATCACAGGCAATGGAAACCCAAATTTATTTAGTTTATAGCCCTGCTGGAGCCAATGTGTTACTACCCTGTGGTGTGAGGAGCCAAGCGGGTTGAAACCGTTACTGCTACACCTCAGAGAGACACATTTTGTTAGCGCCCCCCCCATGCTGTAACACAGAAACGATATGTCGGCTCCCCAAAACCTCAATGCAATAGCACCTGACCTAAGATTGAAAACCCTAAATGACAGCATATTACAATGGAAAGTCTTTACGTTGTGTAAACACATCAGCTGATGGCAAGCGAGTTATTTTCTTTTAAAGAGACGGAGGAAGGAAAGCTGCAGTCCGAACAGCTCTTTCCTCTTCCTGCCCTGTGGTCGTCTCAGGAACTCTCCCAGTGTGTGAGAGCCACGGCCGCATGTGAGCGCCCTCAGGCCACAGAGCGCACACATACACACACACATACACTTTCACACTAAGGGCACACACTGACCACAGTCACATGGAAAGTCTCGCTCACTCTCACTGCAGCACCAAGGCGGCTTTTCTAGTTTAATTACGGCCTGGGATTGCAATTTCACATTGACTTGTGGTCGCGTGAAATTGCTCCTCAGTCCCGTTAAAGTTTCCTCGGGCTCACGTGACTCGGTTTGCAGATCCTGTACATCATCAGTGAGACTTGAAATCTCCGGAGTTTCCCCGTGTGAAATTATGGTGCTAGGACATACCGAGTCTCGCCCTGAAATCGGGCAGTTACTGCATCTTCAGCAGTCAGTTTCCAGATCTACAGTTGAGAATGTTCTGCTTTGGATGGCTCTTGACATCCGCTGGTGATAGGATATGTAAGTACACACGCTGTATATTGCTTGTAATCGTCAAGATTTTATAGCCTTTTCTCCGTGTTCCTTTTTACTGTCACCATGTGTCTCGCTGTGAATGTCCCATAGTGACGATGCTGTCAGAGACCCAGATTTAGCTCACAAACAAGCTCTGACCTTTGAGGTTTAAGTCGATGGCATCGTTTATTGTCCCTGAATGATCCACTTATTGAGTGGATGACCCACATCATGGCTGAGTCATGGTCCAGGGCTCGGTTCGGGGTTCGGGGTTTGTTTGGTTCATGTAACCTGTTCCAATGGTTGATAGAAGTTTTTAGCAGAGTCAATATTTATCTAAATGAAATCTTACTAAACACAAGACCGCAAAGTATATAGTTTGCAAGGGAATAACTGCCGTAGGGAATCTTGGTGCTTGCTGAAAACAGCTGTTTCATATCGCTTGTGACTTTTTCGCATTATTCACATTGCGTATGTTATTTTATGCCTGGACACTTTTCACGCTCCCATAAACAGAAACCAGGTGCTAATGCTGTCCTTAAATCATGGATATACTCATGGAGTCAGCATTAAATTGGCCTCCACCACAGCATCTACAAGAAGTGTCACTTGATGATTGTACATACAGATGGAAGTTGTCCTCTTTATCTGCCGTAGAAATGGTTCACATTTGTATATATTTTTAAATAAATTAGATCTTTTGGGAATGACATTTCCCCATTTGAAGACACTGCTTGACAGGGAGATGTTATATGGAGCTTTTGGTTTGGAAATGCGGCTCTCAAAGTTTCAGAACTACTAATTAAACAACATTATCCTTTACAACTTGGCTGCCATGAAGATGGCGTGATTAAATTCAAGAAGTTTTTTTCCCCTTGCTAAATGACTTTTAAATCCAAATTATCTTAAGGGCAAGGCTCGCCATACCAATTACCTCCAGTCTAGAAATTTGGTTTTGGTGTAGTTGGTAAAATGTAGCACCAGCTTAATGTATTGCAACAATTTTGGAAAAAGTATAATCCTCATAAATACATTTAATAACAGTAGTTTAAGTTAAGGATCTAAATTCACGTCAAATAATTACATCAACCCAAAGACTTTCTGAAGTGGATTTTTATTTTTTTATTTGGACTTTTTTATTCCAATTTCTGTGATTGAAGTCAATCCCCTTAACCCTTCTTATACCGGTTTAAGCAACAAAGTTCACATGTCTTTTTGGAGAATTGAAACTTAAATGCATCACAAAAGTAGGAAGTAATCTCAGGACACAGAGTCTTAATGCTGTGCCCTCTACCAGCACCAACTGGCATAAATTGAGTAAAGGACGTTTGCTCTAATCAACCGCACACTGAAACGTTGTTTCCAAATCCAAACAACTCTCTGATAATGTGATTTTTATCTCAGTGTTTGGGCTCTGAATGTGACCTTAAAATAGGAAATAGACCTTGATGTTTACACAGTCAGGTATTTATAGCATTGTCGTGATTGTTTTATGATTGAGTTATGTACAGAAGATAAAAACAGTAAAGCCACATGGTCATTTTAATGGGACGTGATATTTTTATGATTTATGCTCTACTTCTGTATCAGCAAAGGTGGTCAACACTGTGAGGTAGTGAGGGCAGTGGCCATAATTAGATGCTTTTTTATTTCAAGATTATCCAACCCCATTGTGTCAAGAGCCAGTCGCAGTTCACACCTCCACATCAGAATGCATCTCCATTCATTTTGACCACTTGTGATTTGACTCTACTTTCCACGTCTCACCAAAGCAAGACTCATTTGTGCTCAACCATGTGGTTAGAGAGGAACATTACACGGACAGTTTTAGTTTTGATAGATGTACAGTGTTTATCAATTATCCAGTTCTTAGTTAGATGTCCCAAAATCTGAGCAAAAAGAGGAAAAACACAGCAAGTTAGACTAAAGATTGTGTGCTTTTTACCCCGCTCTATGTCGGCCCTGGCTTTGTTTATGTTTATCTATTTGACTCTTGTGTATTTTCAAAGTGTAGAATTAGAGAGTTAGTCGCAAAGTGTTTATTTGTTCTGATTGCGCTTACAAACCCCTCAACTTGTCGAGCCGTTGTGTTTATTGAGCAAGAGTTTGGCTTCTCTGGAGACACACAGACACAGCTGTGACCACTTTAGAGATCTGCGGTGGAAAAATACCGGATTTTTCGTTTTTGTTTAGCCTTCACTGGACTGATGCACACTCTAGGGAAGGCCTACAGTCGTCACCATCAGCAGACTCTCATGCGCGTACACAAACACACTTAAGACGCGCCTTAACAGAAATGCTTGAAGGCTGCCAGGAAACTGTTGCTTATCAAAGGAAAGGCCTCGCTGCAAGATAGAGAGCAGTAAAAGCCTTGTACTGTACCTAACAACTCTATCGTTTCTTTTAATGATTGAGGTGATGTTTCTGAGATAAAACTTGTCTCATCCCTTTGAGTAAAGAGGAATTCAAAACACATGGCGTTTTACTTCTCCTCAATTAGAAATCATTGCATCTCCAGCGTATTTGTCATCTTTCCTGAGAACACGAACCCTGTGTTGCAATTTCACGTGTTTCTGATTCTGCTGTGGAATCATGTAACTGAACTTTTTCGCTTTCTGTCTTTCTCTTAGGTTGGGCTTGAATCTGGAACGTCCAGCCTACCAACAGAGGCTGTTCCTACCATTCTGATTTAAACCAGGGGCAGAGCACGGCAGAGCACAGACACCCTAAACAAGCTTCCAGCCATCATGTCATAGCTAACAGCTGTCCAGCCCCTCCCCTCGACCAGTCTGTTCCCTCAGCCCCTCCCCCCTCCCACTCCCTCATCTCCACTCCTGATGTTGTGAGCTGTGTGTCTCGTCGTAGCACCAGCAGCGGCCCTCCTGACGTGATGAGCAGCCTACACCAGCAGCACCATGGCAGCTCAGGCTCAGAGCGAGACCTTCACTCGGCTGCCTCGTCTGTCAGCCTTCCCTCGGTCAGAAAGACCCCTAAGAAGCGCCGCCTGTCCCTCCACTCGCTCTTTGGCCGTCGTCGCCGGCCCGAGCGTGACACCAAGCGCAAGTCCAGGACCCTCCAGACCGGTGCTGCTCCTGTTGCTGCTGTTGCTGGGGTGGATGGCAACGCCAGCACGGAAAGTGTCCAGGCGGAGACATTCCAGGATAAAACATCTATACATTCTACGCTGGCCGTGGCCTCAACTTCATCAGAGTCTTCGTCAGACCTGCTGGAGTGCCCACTGTGCCTGCTGCGCCAGACACGGGACCGCTTCCCAGACATCATGACCTGCCACCACCGCTCGTGCGCGGACTGCCTGAGACAGTACCTGCGCATTGAGATTTCAGAGTCCCGCGTCAACATCAGCTGCCCTGAATGCTCAGAGCGCTTCAACCCCCATGACATCCAGATGATCCTGGGTGACCGGGCCCTCATGGAGAAGTACGAGGAGTTCATGTTGAGGAGGTGGCTTGTGGCTGAACCTGACTGCCGCTGGTGCCCTGCCCCAGACTGTGGGTAAGAAAAAGCTAAGAGATTATATCAGCTAGTTCGCCAGCGCAACACTCAGCTCATGAATACAAAATTTAGTATTTTGTAGAATCACTCTTGCAGTTACTTGAGTTGTTCTCAGCGTCGGATACTTTCTAATGGATGAGTCCCAAAATAACACAGGAAGCGAGTACATCAAGGAAACGGCAAAGCTGTAAGCTGGCCTTTATAGTTGGTCCCCAGGCGAGGCTTTCACATCAGAGTGTGGAGCGGAGATATAAATAAAAACATGTAGTGTTAATAGATTGTGCTTATTCTGTCAGTTTAATGAGTCAGCCATCTCACGATGACGCCTGCAACACAACGCATCTCAGTCTCTACTGTGCGAGCTTCAAAAAGAGAGGATTTCTCACACAGCTGGAATGGAATTAGAATTTTTTTACTTTCACATCAGTGTTGGTTTAGTTTTGACCGATTGCCGTATTCAGCAAAGGTTTTACCCTTCACATGCTCTCTGTCGTGTTGGCCAACAATGCATCAACACCAGTGACCCCGTCGGTTGGAATAATGGCTCTTTCATTTGTCTGTTATAGCGTATTTCTGGCTCGCTCACACACTGGCTCACTGCCACACACTTCACTTGTTAATGCGTCTCTCTCTCTTTCTCTCTCTGATGAATAATTGCACTCTTCTCCTCCCAAACTATTAGGCAGAAGTCTTAGTTCCATAGTGTTTTCATTCCAGGAGGTCACTTACTGGAAAAACGCTGATGCTTCTCTTTTTCTTCTCTTCATTTGACACACAGCTTCCTGTTGGCTTCCTGTACATTGAATACAAGCATACGACTGATATTTGCTTGAAACAAGATACCTTGTCAGGGATTGCTCAGGAAGAGCTGTTGCTTCTATGACATCAGCTGATTTAACCACGTCTTCTGGATTAAATACTTATCTCATTTTAACTGTATCAGCGGTTTAAATCAGCCGATGTCATCCTTTCTGCTTACTCGCTGTCAGTAATTTGTGGGAATTTGTGCTGAACTGAATGGATAGCCCTGTCCTGCTTTGCCCCACAAAATTTTCACATTCATAAATGTAGACGTTGTCAGGTTCAAAAGAGATGGGCTGATGCCTCCATGGCATATGAAGGTCTTTACCCTGACCCAATGTGTGTGATAATTATGGATAAGGAGGAGGTTCTTTATTTTCTCCTGATTTTCTCACGCCCTAACAGCTCTCTATCACTTCTTATCACGGCAGTTAAATCCCGTTTTGCAATGGGACGAGTGAAGAAGACTCAACTGTCTCATTTCAAGCAGCAAGTGGCGGACTCCTGTTGATAATTCACTCGGAGCTTTTATTCCCCTGCACACGTAGAGCGGTTACTCATTGTTCAATCATAGACATCAGCCAGTGTTTGTTTTTCCCCCATCGTGTGCTTGTCATGTTTCCATGCCAACCGCACAATGGAATAGGCACAGAAGCAAATGGCCATAACATTCTCGAGGTTTAACTAAGGCTGGCGTATATACATATATTCACAAATTAATATTCATTTACTGGAAGGCCAGGTGCTCTCTGCTGCTTTGTAGCTTACATGTACTCACAATTAAAGTAATTACCCGTCCTTACCAGGGGGGACACAGACAGGATTATGAGTCACTGAGTGACCTTAAGACAGTGTTAGTTTATTTTATGGCTTCCATTAGATTAGATTTCAGTAACCATTTGCAAAGGTAATTATTGGGATGGGATGTAAATGAAAGCTCTTTCAGTGATTCAGCGAATAACTCACTCACTTTCCCTTAATGGGAATACATGTTATAACATTACAGTTGAAATTGGCCTCACCCTCTCATGTGGCTCTCAATAACTGAATAACTCAAATTGAACATTTGTAATGATTAGCGAGTGAGACTGTGGAGACGAGCAGCCACGCGGAAGTGATGCTGCCATTATTGAACGTGGTGGATTTGTTAGTGTGTTGTGTCAGAACTCTCAGGGAAATCCAAATTTCCTGTGTCTATGTAACAAACACTCCCACGCTGGTGTTACATTTTATCTGTTGATATGTGCTCTATGCTTGTGTTTAGCGCTGTCACTTTAGCCGTGTTGCCCCTATTGTTGCTGTCCATTACTCCATCTGTACATCTTACACAGTGATGCCTGAAATTTCCCATTTCTCCTCTCCTAGTTACGCCGTCATTGCGTTTGGCTGTGCCAGCTGCCCAAAGATCACCTGTGGGCGCGAAGGCTGCGGAACCGAGTTCTGCTACCACTGCAAACAGCTGTGGCACCCCAACCAGACGTGTGACACGGCGAGGCAGCAGAGGGCACAACACTTCCGGCTGAGGAGTTTCAGGTCCTCCTCCCTCAGCTACAGCCAGGAGAGCGGCGCGGCAGGTAACAGAGCAGCCTACAAACGCACAGATGTATGATATATGCTCTCACACACATCCATACCTGAATGTGGCCTCTCTATCCTGCACTACCAGGCGACGACATCAAGCCATGTCCACGTTGTGCCGCCTATATCATTAAGATGAATGACGGCAGCTGTAACCACATGACCTGCGCTGTCTGCGGCTGCGAGTTTTGTTGGCTCTGCATGAAGGAGATCTCTGACCTGCACTATTTGAGGTGAGAGAAACACACCAAGTTTGACCGTGTCACTCCATCTTTTTCTTTCAGCTTTCATGAGGTATTGAATTTCTGTTCTTTGTCTCTCAGTCCATCTGGCTGCACCTTCTGGGGTAAAAAGCCCTGGAGCAGGAAGAAGAAGATTTTGTGGCAGTTGGGCACGCTAGTGGGCGCTCCTGTTGGCATCGCCCTCATTGCCGGGATTGCCATCCCAGCAATGATCATCGGTATCCCAGTCTACGTAGCTAGAAAGGTAGGCAGTACCAGAAAAGTGTTGAATAAAATGGAATGAAATCTTTATTTAATTTCTTTACAATTAACAAATATTTCTCCACAGATTCATAACCGCTACGAGGGAAAGGACATTTCTAAACACAAGAGGAACTTAGTGATAGCTGGCGGTGTGACACTATCAGTCATCGTATCACCTGTGGTTGCAGCAGTCACTGTTGGTAAGAAACACATGCCCTCGTCCCCATCTCTCCAACCCCACTTGTCTTTCAACCTACATCCTCCCATTTTCCCACTCTGATGACATGTGTACTGGTCAGTGGAAAACATAATAACCCATGTTCACCTGTGTGTTCTAGGCATTGGCGTGCCCATTATGCTGGCATACGTCTACGGCGTGGTCCCGATCTCGTTGTGTCGGAGCGGAGGCTGCGGAGTGTCAGCTGGCAACGGGAAAGGCGTGCGAATCGAGTTTGATGATGAAAACGACAACATAGGCAGCGGAGCAGCAGCCACAGGTGTGTGTCTCTGGAAGATCAAATAAGCATTCAATATGCTCAATAAAATAACATGGTGTAACAACACCAGTATGATCACCGCTAACCAGCAACAGTCAGAGGTACAAGCCATAGAAGGAAACACAAGATCAGATTAATACAACACGACAGTTGGAAGGTTAGTCCAACTTGGAAGGAATTGACAAGAAGCTAGAATCCATTCAAATGCATTTTGACTGTAAAATGTCCTTTTTTCAGTCGTTCAATCACCTGAAAACTGAATGAAATTACAAATGTTGCTCAAGAGTTGCCTCTCCTTTTGCCTTCTGACACTTTTTTGCTATAAGAAGGCAAAAAAACCCATACTGACAGAGCTTTTCAGTCTGATCACACCTTTGCAAGCATACACACGTGCTCACATTACATACGAATACATCTGGCAGCACCTGTGTGTGTGTATACATACGGTATGCTTTATTTATAGTGCATAGAGAGCAGAAGCAGTTGATGGGAGATGAAGACATGGATGAGCGTTGGGTGTGACATGATTGGCACATTGTCTGTGCTTTTATTCTTGTCGGTGTGCGTTTGTCACTGCCAGACCGAAGCCGTCAGGCGTGGGGTCGAGCCCTTCTCGCTTTCCCAGGAGGCGTTGAGGTAAACAGAGATTCTCGTTCTCACAGCTTCTGTCAACACTCCCAATCATAATTAGGATTCCAACTGGCAGCAGGGACATTGACCTTTGTGGGAGCATTACTTGTGAGGCGTGATGACAGATTGTTTACAGCTTAAAGGTTTGATGATCCAGAAGGATGTGGGGGTGGCGACATGGACTGAGATAAAGTTTGTTTTATTACCTATCAGTGAGATTTGGGTTTTTTTTCCTAGGTATGTTTGTGCGGAAAATCAACTCTCACGGAAGTATGGAGTGGCAAAATGTTTATATTGGTTAAATTATTTTCAAACAAAAATAGAAATGTACAAATAAAACCAATAAAATATTCTAACTGCTTCTGACATTAAAACAATTTTTTCAACAACATTTTTCTTGGTAGACACCACCTCGGTGGCCGAGACGCGTCTCAACAATCCCAGCCTTGGAGATGGAGCCAGTGTGGGCGGCCTCACGGGCCTGAGCCTCAGTGTCAGTGGCAGCCACATGGAGCGTTGCGGTGTGGGCTCCGCACAGAGGGACAACATGAGTGACAACGCCAGCACCACCGCGCTCGCCGGCGCCAGCATCACGGGCAGCCTGTCTGGCAGCTGCTACAACAGGTACACGAGTTAAATGATTTGGTGTTTGGAATCGTTAAGTGTGAGACCTCTGAGCCTCTGTGTCTGTTTTGTTCAGGATGGAGGTTCAGGCTGATGTCCAAAAGGAGCGATGCAGTCTGAGCGGAGAGTCGGCCACGGTCAGCCTGGGGACAATGAGTGACAATGCCAGCACAAAGGCCATGGCCGGATCCATCCTTAACGCCTACATGCCTCTGGAGAGGTCAGCAGTCCAAATATATTCATCTTACTCATTGCATTGCAAACATTTTTGGCCTTCAAAATGAGTACACAGTAATCTTGATCATAAAAATGGGAAATTAATAACTGAGCTTAAAGTTTGAGTGATTTCTTTGCAGAGACAACAGTCTAGAGGTGCAGGCAGATGTGGAGTCCAAACAGGAGAAGATTCGGCACTGTAGCGCCAGCAGCAGCCTGGATGAAGCCGGCTGTAGCACAAGTGCCGTCGCAGGCCTGAGGGAGGCCGGAGGCGATTCGTGCCTGTGCTCGTGTCCCTCCACCAGCTGCTCCGCTAGCCATGACACCAACTGTTGCCCATCATCCCACTGCTCAAAGGAGATGTCTAGCTCCTCTTCCTCCGCCTCAGGGGGCAAGAAGAGCAAAGGAAAGCTCTGGAAAAGGGGCAGCGGCAGAGCAGAAACAAAGATTAAGGAGACGAGAGAAATGCTGGATGCTCAGCTTGCAGAGCAGCGCAGCAATCACTCCTCAGAGTTCGACTCACCGTCCCTGAGCGGCAGCCTGCCCTCGGTGGCCGACTCGCACTGTAGCCATTTCTCATCAGAGCTCAGCTGCTCAGACCTCTGCTCCTCTTCTGGCCCCGGGGACATCCACCCTCGTCCCACCGCCACCTTTAGCGACACTATTGTCGCACCCATGCCTGAGGTGGAACACGACCGGCTGGAGCATTACCTAGCTCAGACCGGCCACGCAGACTATACCCACCACACGCCATCAGCATCCCCTCCTGCTTCGCCAGACGAGGGGAGCCGCGGGACATTTTTGTACATCACCGAGGAGAGCGCCGTCAGTGTCGCGGACAAAGAGCCAGACGCCGTTTTTGCAGAGCCAGACCAAGACGAGGAAATAAAAGAGACCAACGGCAAAGGTGCTGAACAGTCGAGGAGGAGCTGCATACAGACGGATATCTAAAGTAACTCGGCTTCAATCCTTCTCACATTGGCCGCAATTCCACTGTTGGCTCAGCTAGCCTTAAAACCCACACTAACCTCTTTGTGGCACTGGTTATCATGTTCTAAGGCTACAAGATTAAGTCTAATTATACGTTTTGCCTGCTGCAGAGGCAGAAGTATTGTGAATGTCAGAGTAACAGCGTCAGAGAGGGCGGGGGAGTAAGTTGGAGAGAGATTAGAGAGGACGGACAGGAGAGACGGGACAAGATGTCGTGTCTATACCAGAAGCCTGTAGGAGGTATAAGAGGTGGAGCGGAATGCTTTTGGGCCGATGTAAGGTCACAGTTATCAGTGTGGTGCGATGCTGCAGAAGGTTATTAGGCTATCCAGCTGTTATGATGATCTACTGTGGACGATCGGTTCTTCAATGAATGATTTTCATTTTCTGATCGTTTATTGCAGACCTGATGAAGCCGGATAGGCGAAAGCAAAATTTATATTCAATAGTAAAGTTGAGCTGCTATCATACTGGCTGACCTTATTATATGTTTTCACATCTACAATTATCTGGTATTCATTTGTGGTTTGCATGATTCGGGGGATGGTGATGTCACCGCGGTGATTCACCACCTATCCATTCAGTTTGTGATCGCTGAACTTTCTGTCGAGCGTCTAACACTAAGAGGGACCAGTCCGTAGCAGTCCAAGTGTATTTTTCCATGATCGTCTATAAAAAAAAAACAACTTTTGTTTAAAATGTGACTCTTTTTTTCTGTGCTGTCTGTTTACTCTGTTTTATTTTCCATTTTGGGAAAGTTGGTTTAAATGTTGAAGCCCTGTGTTGGGTCTGGGTTTTTTTTTTCGTTTTTTTTTTCATTTTATTTTATTTTATTTTTTTATTTTTATTTTTTGTATAATGGATGGGAAATTGTGTCAACAAGGTCTCAGATCAAAGTTAAACTGTTTAACTGTGAAAGGTTAAAACAGTTCAAATTTTAAACCACACCAATGGATTTGTGATTGTTGTTGGAAAGAGATTGAAGCCACAATTTTCACCAGTGTAAATCTGACTTTGTGCTCAATATTGACAAAAATTCAGAATCTTGGAAATTTTTCTTCATTTTATGACCTGTGGAGTTGGTTTAGTGCATTGACTTGAATAATTTGTGTAAAATCTCCCTACCTTTGTATGTCACTTACAGCAGCAAATGTTTGATGATGACGTGATATATTTTTTTAACTTTAATATCAAAAATCAAATACCGAATTTGATTCTGAGACTTTGGTTGCATTTCAACTTTGTATTAATGTTGTTTTCTAAATGCCTTGCAAATGTTTAATGCAAATAATTCTATATTTGTTGGACCTGCAGTGCCTTTTGGGGGAAATGCTTTGTAGTGTTTTATCTCTTCATTTTGTGCGGCTTCAAATTCTAAAAAAAAAATTCAAAAAGTGAGTGGATTACATTAGAAGTACATTCAAAAAGTATTGATCGCACAGTTTATTTTTTTCCCCAACAGCTGTGAAAACCTGTTCTTGTATCAGTAAGTATGGAAAATTGGTTTGTGAGTGTCTCTCCCATATCAAAATGAGGAAAAAGTGGGAGGGGTTGAACATTTTCTGATTGTAGCATATGTCGATAGCCCCATAACACACACTCATACCTGAGTGCTGATGGTAGCGGACACACCAAAGAAGCTCTCAGACTGCGCTGGTTTAACCTACAACACTTGAAACAGCTGTTAAGAGTCTCCGGTATCTGCACCTTCCACCGAGGATCTTAATCCGAGAGAATTTGACTTCATAAGGTGGTGAAATAGAACTTACCTGATTTTCGAGGAAAACGTTGACGCAGATCAACCAAACTGTACCAACATACAGCAGATTGTAGTTTGAGGTCATTTTCAGGTTATTTTTCACGGAGCCTATCAAACCGTTCTTCAGAGCTTCGTCTGCGTTGTTAGTCTGCTCCTGCAATAATACACCTTTTTATCCAAAGTGAGGATGTGAGTGCAGGGATGTTTTGTGTCCCCAGCTGTACTCGCTGTGTGTGTGTGTGTAGCTGTGGAGCAGACTAACAAACCTTGTGTACTTTTAAGTGCAGGATTTTCCCCTCCTGTTTTTGTTCCTTTGGTTGAAATTCCTGTGAGTTTTATATTATTCTTTGAAGACCAGTGCCAGGTCTGTTTTCTACCTTGGTCAAAAGATGCTTATGTTATTTGGGAAAAGTATATATTTCCTAATGTTCTGCTTTATAATGTGCATGTTAATGCATATCCTAAAACAATAAAAATCTCAACCACGTTTCCTTTTTCTATATTTGTCCATCATAACTAAACTTAAATGAAGTATTGTGTGTTTCTCGTAATATGTCAGATCAGAATCAGAACTTCAGCAACAAACAAGTCAAACAAACCGATCAGTCTTATTCAAGTCATTTTTAATTTCCACTGAAGTTGCCATTAAAAACTGTTCACTGAATGAAATGGACCACACATGAACCACATCTACAATCAAATGAAATTGAATTTCTCAAACAATTTTTCTCTGTAATCATATTTTTAGTATTTTTTAAATATAATTATTTAGTAATTATTGTTATTATTTTGAAATTCTATATAATTACCCCTGATGTTTTTGTTCCTTTTTGTACAGGCTGCAAGTATTTTAAGAAATCCTTTAAAATGTTTTTTCCTGCTTTTTGTCCTTAAGGAATTCTTCCAGAAACAAGGAGATTGTTATTATCATTATTATTACGATTACCATTTCTAATAATAATTACAATAGTAATAATAGCTATTGTTATTATTATTATCATTATATTATTAACCAATATAACAACTGCAGTGTTTTTACAAATGAATTTATCCATGTAATATCCTATAAAAAAGAAAAATCAAAGCTTTCACAATGCTATTTATTTACATTTGCATTTACATACTAAATTCCATGCTCTTACATTCCAATAAAGTGCCTTTTTTTAGTTGAGATTACATGAAGTGGTCTTAGCCTCGTATCAGAGACTTGCCAAACCTAAATAACACACGCACACACACTCTCTCATCTTGAGTACATTCAAGATTGAACCTGAGACTTTACAGTCTTACAGTACATGTTAAGCTGTAACCCTAAAGAACCTCTAACACTCGGTTTTAGCACTGAGCTCAAGTATTTTGGGATTGTTAAACTGGGGTAAAATACTATTTTATTGTCTAAAATCCAGTGAGGTTACAGTTTATCACTTCACTGAGCTGAAATCAGGGAATTTGCAGTTTTCCTGTCATGTAGCAGTTTATTACACTAAGCAAATGTGATTGTGATTTTGCGTTGGCTTTTCTCCGTATATTAAACAGCAGCTGAGAGAATGAAGTTGATGTAAACAAAGACAAACAGCTGACTTTGCACCAGGGTGATGTCCTTTTTACCTCTTCATATCTCCAAGTGCCGCACAGTTACCCACCTTCTATACTTCAATGTAAATCTAGGTCACATCGGTTTCTGTCAATTGTGTCGTGAGCTCAGTGGATCAGTTTGAATCAGAACACAATCATAAACTCAATCATAAAAAAAAAAAAAAAAAAATCGGTCTTGGCTTATTTCATCCTGACTGTGGTAGAAATCTCAATAAGGCACACATACGACACTGTGCTCCTCCTCTGCAGTCTGTGGTATGATGCTGTATGAGTCCATGAATGTCTCTTAGTGCAAGCGAGTCACGAGAAGCTTGATATCAGCCTATTTTTTTAAAAATCCAACTCTTTCAGGTAGGGCTGTGTGTTCCAAAAATGGTGTAATGGTGCTTTTGCACATAATGATGATGCATAGTTGAAGCTGGTCATTCTAGGAGCGACCCCCCCAGGAATAAACACCAGTCTCCTCCATCAGTGCAGGGTCTACTTACTGGCTTTAAAAGTCTCTTTCATTCATGATGTTCACGATTGGTGACACCAAAACCATCAAACCTGCAGGGAAGGAACAAAATTCATACTAAACAAAATAAACGTCAAGACAATCATAGCTTTGCTTTGCTAGAATTAAGAGTTACAACGAGATTATTTCACTTTTAAAACACATTTTTGTGGACGTTCCTGGAATGTATTTAAAAACCTGATATGATCCATAAATTGAGTGTGAAAAATATCATGTCTCTCTTTCTCCTGCTGAAAAATCTTTGAGCCACAAAGGAAATGTGTTGGTTATTTGCCAGATTCAGTAGAAATCTGTGAAAAGTCCTCAGCCACAATTTAAAGTGAAAAAAACTGTAGAATGAGATGTAATTCTCCAAACAAGCACCAGTAAAATATATGTGTGTGCCTCCCTTACCGTTGGTGTGTGTCCAGCGCCATCCATCAGGCTCTGTCTCAGCAACTGTGTCACCACCGTGAGCTCCTGCTCGGCCTCGTGAACGTTGGGGTCCAGCTGGAGGACCTCCAACAGGTCAGTGCTGGCTGCCATGTAGTCCTGAGAGGGAGATGAATATTACAAGTGCACAGGCGCACACACACACATTACACACGCACACGCACACAGGCATGCACCCACATCAGTAAACCTTCAGGGAAAGTTCATGCTTATTTAAAGGACTTTGGATACATTTAATGGACTCCTTCACAGTGAAAAGCCATTAATTATGGAGTATATTTTAAAATTTTAAGATTTGGGATTTTTAAAATTTCCATCATGGGGATCAGTGAACAAATTTTGCCCAAAAGCATTTTTATATGTTTGGTATCTTTTGTGCTTTTCCTTAGGATTTTGAAATAAAACTTAATAAAGATAGGGCCCATTGGTGGTTATCAGGGATTAATGTTAGGAAATATTATATAATCAGGAAGTATATCTAATAATCATTAGTAATTATTTAGCAGCTAGCAGTAAATAAAGACTACTTATTTTATATTCTAATGATTTCTGGCTTGTAAAATCATTATCATTGTTTCAAAATAAAGTATTGAGTAGAGTATTGTGTTGCAGATTAACAGGCACCTGTAAACCTTTATGAGCCAACGCTCGTCTGTAGAAAGCTTTCTTATTGCTCGGTTCCAGCTGCAGGGCCGAGTCACAGTCCTGTTTGGCCTCTTCGAAACGACTCAGCCTCAGGAGGCAAATAGCTCTGAAGAGAGAAAAGAAGAAGAGGCGACGAATCAAAAAGGCCATATGTTGATTTCTGCCGGTGAGCTTACACAGATGTAACTGTGTATACAGTCCAGCTCCCAATCTGATCCATGACAAAATTACCAGATTAAATAGGATTAAAAAGGATTATGAGTCTGAGGCCAGTGTGCAGGTAAATTATATAACAATAAATGTCCTGCCATGAACTTGTCTGGCTGAATGAATATTTTACTAATTTTCACTTCCCGAGACAGCCATTAATAATATCTGTTGATTTTTAGTACTGAACAAAAGTATTGTGATCATTTTTAATATCGAAATAAGGTGGTAACAGATTTAAGGGGGTTGTGTTATTAGGATGGTAATTTGGCGCCCTCTACTGTTAGCTCTGGTGTACTGCCACCCCAAGGACGTCACCACATGTTGTGTGAATAAATCAATATACTGTGTAATAAAATTGTAAAATCAGGAAATTAACTTCTGGTTTACAAATAAAAGACACAAACTGATTAAATAACTCTTTATTTGTGAAAAATTATGCTTTCTAATTTTAAGATTTTTAGCACCTTCACATCCACAACTTCAATAGCAGAAGTTTTGGCCCCAGAGCAGACACGTTTATATTTAGAACGTCATTCAGCTATTTAAACTAGCGGCAGTGGTGATTAAGAATTCATGCATACCTGTTAGTGAAGAGAGAGCATTCACTGGGTTTTATGGCGAGACATTCAGTGTACTTCTCCAGAGCCTCAGCAAAGTGTCCTTTCTTGACCAAGTCGTTGCCTTCGTGTTTCAGTTTTGTGAAGCGGGCCTCTTGTCTTCTGGCTGTCCATGGGAAAAAGCAGTGTGATTAACCAACGAATGGTTTCCTGCTGATTGAAAAACATGGGTGACAATCAGAGGTCAATTTCCCAGAGGATGACCACAGTGTCCATGGAAGTCATGGATGTCTCATCCAGGTCAGAGCTGATTGTACTGAGTGTGTTTGTCCAAAAAGAGGCATCTCCTGTTAAATCTGTACGTAAACATTTTCAGACGTGATCAATACATCCAGCAATGAGAACAGGGGATGATGAGTCAACGGCATACTGCATACTGTGCTCTCTGCTCTAGAGTGGAAGTGCTGAGAGAACCGCTGTGTTTAATGACTTGCAAAAACACACACACACTCTCTCCCTGTCTCTAGGATAGGGTCACAAAATGCATGATGTTCTTTTCCTTCAGCTAATTAGTCGGTTCAGTGTTTTTTGAAGGTTGGCTTGCTGCTGTACATACACAATAGATGGAGAGAGCAGTGAAAGTGATAGTGACTGTACGCGTAAGACTTCCCAGCTCAAATGTGAGCGTTTGTGTGAAACTGGCTCAAAAAGAAAGGACGGCTCGTGGAGACAACATTTTTGGAGGTAATGGGTTGTTGTTTTAGTTGCAGAGATTGTCCTTCAGGAGTACAAGATTTTATTTAAAAAAAAGCTTGTTTAAATGTCTGTTTGGCGTAACCTTAGATGTTCGAAAGAAAAGAGTTAATTTGTATGTTTACATGGGAATGTTGTGGATTATCTGTGTAGTTAGACACTGTAAATCTATTTGAATGCACATGTCTGATGAATGCATGCGTGTATTGAACCATTCAGTGACTTTTAGAGTGTGTGTGTGTGTATTTGCAGGAGCATCTTACAGGAAACCTGACCTGGTTTGTTCCATTACAGCATCACTACAGTCAGTGTAGGTCTCCTTCCCCTCTGCATTATTGATGGTACACACACACACACAGACACACACACACAGCAGGAGTGCCTTTAACTCTGCTCAACATTTACACAGTGATTCTCTCACTGACCCATATCTGCCTCTGTCTTATGGCTGGACAACTAAAGTCCAAAACAAAACATGAATGGTGCAATTCCACATTTTCTTTGTGCTAGAATGTTTTTTTTTTTTTATGTGGTATTTGCACATTTATCCGTTTAAGGCTATAGGAAGTGATGTCACTGACCTTCTTCCTGTGCTGCTCTGGCAGCTCGGGCCTGGGCGACCTCAGCACTGACCGGCTTGTCTCTGTGTTGCTGCTGGACAGACAGAGGGACAACGGGAATTTGTGGAAGCTTGTCTCTCCATTCTGGCCCATCCTGCTCGATCAGCATCTTGGTGATCCTAACAGAAGACAGATTACAGCCTGTGAACCGACCGCACGTCAGCTGTTTCTATTAGGTGTCCACCATGAGTGAGTGGGTGCTCTCCGTGGTGCTGAATGCGCTGAACCCAGGACAGACGCTGTTAAAAACATGGCTGCATGTGAGCTAATGGCTCTACGGAAGAGGTTGAGGGCCAATTCCGACTTCAGTCTCTCAGAATTTCGCGTTTGTTTTTAAGATGAGCACAATGTTATGTGAAGGTTCTCGGCCATTGATGTCATGGACATCCAAGAAGGGTTAATTCAAGGGCAACTGGACTTGATAGAAGATACTTGAAGACGTTTCGCCTCTCATCCAAGAGGCCTCTTCAGTCTTGACAAATGGTTTGACCCACCTGATAGCAGTTTCCCTCATGGTGCTGGGCTGGGCTCACCTGTGGACGCTGTCATGAGCCACCTGGGTCCCGGCGTCTAACTGCAGGACGGTCTTGTAATCCACATAGGCCTTCCTGTAGCGTTCCAGTGATTCATACGCTATAGCTCTGCGCAACAGGGGCTTCAGGGAGAACGGCTGCAGCTCCAGAGCCCTAAAGAGGATCAGAGGAGTGCAGGTTTAGATGCTTTTACTGTAGCTCTCCATTCATAAATACGTGAGGAAGTTGGCTTGTGGCATGGCGTGATCACCCTTTGCCTTTTTTGCAGATAATTATGCACAAATGTGTGCCTCATTTGCATGTTTTGGATGCATTATGGCTGTGTTTGGTAACACAGAGAGACAGTAAAGATGAGGATGACACCGAACAATATCCAGACGCATTGTTACAAATGACGCCCACGCCATCATACCTTCACACATATCCCCTAATTGCATATAGAGCTCCAGCCTGCAGCAATCACCACCCAGGGTATTATGAACTTATTACGGAGCAGAAATCCCTTTTCCCTGCCTGCTGTGCACTGAAAAAATGATCTTCTCTTCTATCAACACACGACTGTGGACTAAATGATGCCTAACATGGATAATGTGATCTTCTCCCTTCACATTGGTCTCATACCTCGTACAGTCCTGTATGCAGTCGTTGCTGTTTCCATCCTTGAGGTAACACGCGGCTCTGTTGGAGTACAGAATACACAGATCTTCTGGACTATCAATGCCTGCAGAGGGGACAAACATTCATCTTCGTTCTCAGCACAACACACAGGCTTATGATTGGCAAATAGAATATATGAATGGCTCAGCATTTACTCGGCGGTACTCTTAGGATTGTTATTGTACAGTTATTGTAGATTGTCCAGAATGCGTGGGGAGCATGAATGGACGGACTGGAGGACGGACATGTCCACAGTCTGTCAATACTTTGCTAGACTGTTCAGAGGAGCGTCTGTCATATATTGTTAAAAGTTTCTTCCCGTTATGTCCACTATGCTCTTTCGTCTAATCATTTTAAGCCTGGCTCCATCATGGCGAAACCAGCCATTACAGTACTCTTACCGTCCGCAAAAGTACAGGTTGGCTAATGCTCTTGAAGGCCCTGCTTGGCGTTCAATCGTTCCTAAAAGCCTGATGCACAAGCACTTGATTTCAGTCTACGGCCAGTCGTGTTTCCCTGCCAAACCCTCATGTCCAAGGCTTCTTACGTCTCAGTCCAAAAGCATTCATCATTCATCCCGACACTACATTCATCCTGCAATGGAATTTTAATGCAGGATGGTCAACGTTTGTGTTACAATGAGGTGAACCGTGAAACTTGTGCAGCATGAGCACAATTAATTTATATTTGACATGGGATACAGTGGATTATTGTGCCAATTGACACTCCAAGTCAACTTTCATCTGATACCCTGACAAGAGTTAATACAGAGGCACTAGGAGAGGCTGTCTGTGTGTCTCTGTGCCAGCCATCTGTTGTCTCCTCCTTCATCAGTTGAATAGTGGACACTATAAAGGGGGGCAATTAAAGTCTGGACTATTTTTAACCCTAACTAAGGCTGGTACTTTGGTCTTTGGTTTGCAGTTGTTCAATTGTTGTAATTATTTTGTGTAAACTCTGTATGGCATACAAGTTTAATCAGAACTGCCAATTATTAAATAGTGTTTCTACCCCTGGAGGTGAATTTGGCTCCTATGGACTTCTAATCATTATGTGCCCTCTGGCTGCACTGTAGCTACTGTTCATCAATAATGTAAAGTTTCTGTCACATAAGTGACACCGAGTTTAGTTCATGAGGTGATCGCTCTAAGAAAATAAACTGTGCGTAGTGCTTCCCTACCTGTTTCAGCGCAGCCATCAATAGCTTGGGTGTACTTCATCAAAGCATCCCCAAACTGGCCGTGTTTGAAGAGATGGTTGCCTGCATTCTTGAATCGTGCCAGATGAGGAGGAAGTGCCCCAGCGGGGGCATCCAGATAACTGGTGTCCACCGCAGAGCTGCACTGCTCTTCCTGTCCTCCAGCAGAACTCTCTTCCCTCTGAGTGCCATTGGCCACCCCCTTCTCTGGAGCTCTCTGGGCCTGGGGCTTTTCCGTGCTGCCTCCACCCCAGCCTCGTGTCCAACTCCCTCCTGGGGCCTGATCAGGGGATTTAGCACCCCATCCTCCTCCACTTCCTGGGGGTTTCTCTTGTGCATTCCCCATAGCTGCACTCTCGCTGCAGTGTGTCCTCACTCTCCCTCCCTACATCTCCTTCTCTCAAAGCTGCAGCTATAAGTCTGTCACTGGCTGGGGGATTTTTGCTGGTCACGCCCCCAGGATGACGCGTCAGAGGTGATGTCAGAGGGGGGAGGTGCTGAAGTGTTGCAGTGCTGCGGTAGGACAGCTCTGAGGGGGAGAGCCTTAGTTTAGATTTCAGAGCAAAGGGCTCTGGCGGCCTGATGGAGGTACTACAAATATGATACAATTCAATCAACAAAGACCAAAAACTTTATTACACAATGTTAGAAATAATTGATCGGGAAAAAACAATAACATTTTAAAAAAGGAAATTTTTTATTTATCAAGTAACAAAAAATTTGCTTGAGCAGCTTTCAACATTTTCAAAGTTGCTTCTTTTGATGACTAGAATTTGCTTTTCTAGTTTTCATAACTCATAGTGCACGATGAATGAGCAATTGAAATTTTGTATTTTGGTATCCTCTAATAGTAGTTTATTATTTTATATAAGACTAATTAAAGGATGAGAGTTAACAGCTACATTGCTACACTCTGCGGCTTCTTTCAGAAAACTAAACAATTGAATTGCAACAATTGTTGGACCTATGATTGTGTGTACACATCATCTCACCATTTCAGTCATATTGAAAAGTTCAAACACTTTGTATTGTTGACCATGTTTTTATATGCACAAAGTAAAGATTGTTAGACAGGTTAAGATGCCTTTATTGCAGGTTATTGTTCTATTTCACATTTTGTCCCATGAACATGACATCTAAAGAGAAAATAGTAACAAACTAATAAGCTAAAAACAGAAATGCCTTAAGTCATGGAACTCTCACTAATAAAGAAGAACTATGATAATTTACCCCATATGCTGTTATATTTTCACAAACTCAATTCCTTTCTTAGCAGGATTACACAAAAGGTTATGATGTTTCAAGTCAGGTTAATTTTGGTAGTCAGGGAGGAACCAATCATAATTTGGTGCTGGTAGTGATCTGATGTGTTGTGTGTGTGTCTTCATCCTTTAATGTAAAATTGACAGATGTACGGTATAAGTGTCACAGCGGCAGATGTTAATATTGAGGCCAAACCCCATTTGGAATCTGTTTCCAAGGGTTTATCGATAAACAGAAATACTCACACAAACCACAAATGATTTCACCAAGTAGACAAAGACAATAATCAAAGATAAGTGAAAGTATTTTATAATAGACCAAAAGCTTTACCCATCATGTTACAGAACATAAGACAGCACTGTCTGTGAAAATGCCATTTTTAACACAATTCAAAAATCTCTATTTATGCTTAGAGGTCAAAGCTCATGGAAATACCAGCCTTATTTACATGATCATTAACTACAAAAATAAACACACACATGAAAACTGCTGCATGTCTTCCTCACCGGGCATCAAAAACAACCACTGGAATCAAGGAGTCAAGGAAATGTGTGTTTATGATTATTTAAACATGCACTTGTGAATTGCTTTAGTTACACAACTATCTGCACAAATGTTTACTCAACTAGTTAGCTGAGAGGATGACACACGCACACACACACACTAAAGGATACATCTCTTCGTTCTCTTCTTGTACATGATTCTGTAGCCGCACTCTCTGCATCGGATGGGATCACGGGCCTTGATTTCATTTTCAGTATGACATTCTACAAGTTAAATAGGAGACAAAAATGACAGCTCATGTTAAGACATTCACAGAATTGCAGTAATAAGATATCAAAAGTTAATTTCATTTATGCTGAATGGTTGATTACAAAACAATAGATAAGGTGTACTTACTACAATAATGCTTTTACAACTACTGCAACAATAGTAGTTGTAAAAGCATAATTAATAATGAGCATGCTACATGCAACAGAATATGTGACAGACATAGGATTATTATATGTACCTTTTTAGGTGACATACTGAATTAATAATTGGGTTACCTTTGTCTAAAAGCTCGTTACATGTATTGATACATTTTACAGTGTACGTGAATAACATCGCCGTAGTACACGTATTATTAACAGCAGTAAATGTAGTGTAGCTTAAAGTTTACCTCCACATATGTAGATCATAGGCTGCTGCTTTGGCGGCTGTAGATCTTTCTGTGAATCCATCTTTGATCCTAAAAGAGATGAAGAATTGTTCGCATCACCACAGCTGAAAACTTATCGCTACAACATTAGCTAACAGCTAACAGAGGTAGCGTCAACCACACGAAACAGCGTGGTGCCGGCAGGATTATAGCCTAAAAACAAATAAACATGCCAAAACAAGGATTAGAAGACACGCGAATACTGCAGGTGTGAAAGCAGATTAGAGTTACGGAGCAATAACAGGTCTTACCGCTTTAACGGTGTAACTAGTAGCTGTTTACTATCCTTTCATCACACTTACGTTGCTCATGCGTACAACGATTCTCTCGGAGTGGTGCTTCTTCTTCGCCCTAAGTTCGGGGCGGTTCACATCGCGTTTACAGATCTACAAGCGCCACCTATTGGACAGGAGAGGCAATAGCGATTTTCTTTTCTTTCACTAAATCTTATGCCGCAAGGTATAATAAAGATGATGTGCCTCTGTGCTGTGAATCCACCTCTAAAGAATCTTAATGCCCCATTTTTAATTATAAACAGTATCCCTTAATCTTTATCTTTCTCATACAAATGTGTAAAATGGTGCGTCTGTCTTATCATGCACTACAATATTTTGACCAGCAGATGTCCTCCACGAGCACATAACAATTTTCACTCAATGGTTATGACGGTTCCTGAAGCATCAAGAAAGCCTTATTTGGCCATCATTATTCAGAAGGTTATCCACCATATTTAGTAGCTGTTGTGTTTATCGTTAGTTTCCTTTGTATTTTATAAACATATTAATAAATATGTATTTATGTTTATTCTTTATAATATATTAATGATAAT
>OMNV01002240.1:4397-16541 GCA_900303265.1 Brotula barbata
TAGGCCCCGGGGGACGCCACGTCTACTGTAACATCCCTATGACGCTTCTGAATGGACAGGTGAGAAAGAGAGGACAGCGCTGCTTTTGGCAATGTAGATAGTTTGAGGCATCAAACGTCTGCACAGTGTGTGTATCCTTTACTGCTGTTTGTGTGCACTCAGAGTCTCAACATAATAAAAATAAACACCCCCCCCTCTCTTTTTCTCAGGGGTTCAGAGCAGATCACTGGGGAAGAAGAGGTCTGTTCTGATGAAAGAAAACGTAGAACTTAAAAATATAGTTTATTTCATCCCATTCCAGATATTCATGATTCCAACAGGCTGGGAAATGAACATTTTGGTAAAGAAACTATCACATAGGAGAAACAGTGCACCATAGACCAATCAGAGCAACACGATACTGTATAGAATGTTATTTATTACCAGTCCACCAGAATCTCATCCAGTCTCCAAGAGATGATTTACTCACGAGCAGTAAAAGGTGTTTTTTCTGGTGTGCCTTGGAGAGTCCCAATGACAGCAGTAGCAAGAGTAAAATTCTAACACGCCATGATTCGATTTTTGCTCCTAAAATGGAGCCCGTAAACGGCTTTGTTCTCCCAAAATCTATTTTTAATCCCAGCACTGCTAATTGAATAAATTTAAATGTACTTTTAATGAAGAAATGCCGTCACTTCAATGGACCACAAAGCAGCACTGTAACTAAGAATAACGACTAATACATGCTGGCCAACTTGGAGCCACAAATTTGCAATATAGGATCTTAGAGCAATTTTGTGAATATATAATATATTATAATAATTATAATAGCATAATTCTGTCCCGTGATATGATGGTATAATATTATGCTCTTATAGTAATGAGTGAAGTTTGTGTGTGCTTCCCATGCTTGTATCAGTTTCCTCTCCTAGGCCATAGAAATGATGGTTAGGTGAAATGGAAACTGTAAATTGCCCATAGGTGTGAATGGGATGAGATTGCTTACGTATGAATGGATGCTTGATATGAGCGTCATTGTGACTCTTGAATGGCACATCAGCAGCAACATCAAAAGATCCCCGTGGCTAAAACTGATCAAACTGGGAGACAGTTGATATAAAAGTCCTATTTTGACGCCCCTTTTAATCTGTCAGTAACCAGAAAACCTTGTCAAACGATCAGTGATGGACTGCTTTGTGAGGAAACATTCCACTGTTAGCTACATTTGTAGATCCATGCTAATGTCTGCGTTTTGGAGGGGATGGCTGCTCATCACTGCTCTGTGCTGTATCCTCCAGGTGGCTCAGAGCAGCACGCTGGGGAAGAAGCCAGAGCTCCACCTCAACAGCAACTTCGTCCCACTTACCAGCAGAGAACTAAGCTCTGACATCTGGTAGAAGAACCTGCTCCACTGAGTCTGGATTACAGAGCCCCTCACAGACTGCTTGACTGACTGGTTTTCACTGGGTTCCTAGACTGTGTACAGACTTGGCGTCCTGGTTTTCAGGAGAGACTGCCTACAGACTGGTTTGGGGCTGTGGACAAAAGACAGGGTAAGGCTTGGATTCACAGTGATTGCTGGCTATACTGACTGCAGACTGCTGATAGGCTGGACCCTGCAGAACTATCCCTGCAGGATTATTAAACAACATCCTACGGGCTAGTTTGTGGACAGCTATGAGGACGTGGGACGTGATGAAGTTGAAAAAAGTCAATGAAACGTCCGGATGCTTTGGAACGAACGGACGTCTGGAGAACAAATCGCTCGGTACACGGAAGAGTGAGTTGGTTCTTGTAGCTGAGGCCTCAAAAATGGAAGATTGCCCAATAAACTGGTCAAAAGCACACAAGCACGGTGTCAGAACCTACCCGTCCACTAGGTGGGGCATCACTGAACGGCAGACATAAAGCAATGATCTTGGAAAACCAGTCCACCTTAATACAACAAGTCAACCTCTTGAGACGTTGCTCCACTCCTAGCTGCCTGGCTGAACTCTGTGGCGCTGCAATGGTTGACTCAAACGGATCACAGCACCACGATCACGTTTGGACCGAGCGATGCGAGAATTCCTGACTGAGATTCCAGAGAGAGCACAATAAACCTGGATGTGGTTCAAAGGACTGAGGGGAACAGGAAGGCTGTCAGCTCATCATCTTGTTTAAAGTCGACGCGGCCTGCAGGTGACGCGTCAAAGTTTAGCGCCAGGCTAAAAAACATAAAGGACTTTTTCTATTTGCATGACCACCCATTTAGATTTAAAAAAAAAACGACGTCAAGAACCATAGGTAAAAGATTAAATGATACAATCATTTGTGGCAGCCTCTTTTCATACAGAGGAGAGTAAATGTCTTATGTTGATAATATGTTTGTTCCATGTCCTGCCATGAACAAAATGTTGAAACTGAAAAAGGGAAAAGGAGGAGTCCCTCCAAAAACATCAGTCTGTGTTTTTTAATTATTATTATTGTTATTATTTATTTGATTTGGTTTCCATCACACGAGTTCTCTTTGCCAGATGTTGTTTTTCATGTTTGCCGTGTTACAATAATCTCTGTACAGCTTTCATATCTTCTGCATAGCTCGACACATGACAGTGATTTATACCCTTCAGATTCTGCTCACAGACATCAATGGATGGATGAACGGATGAATGGATGGATGGATGGATGGATGAATGAAAGGATGGATGGACGCTCCACCCAGAGTGACTTCACCGTGTAAAAATCTGGTCTTCGGCAGAAACACGTTCGATTCTTCTTTGTGAGCTTTAAGAAAACCAGATTATGACCATAATATTGAAGCGAAGTGAATCCTATTTTTCGCAGAGGTACTGTCGTTGTCTTCTTACAACCAATGATCTCTGGATGTTCCAGGTGGTTTGATACAATAATTAATTATTTGAGTTGTTATATTCGGTGGCAATATACAGTTTGGTGGTTGTCTTTTTATTTCTGTTCATTTTCGGACTATTCTTTGGATATATTGTTTGACATAATTTAACAGAGAGCAAATAAAAGCTATATGAGTTGTTTTATACAAAGTAAGTCTCTCCTCTCATGCATTTAACTGCTGCTTGTTCTTTCCTCCAGATCTCCGTCTGATGAACTGGGACTGCCAACACCTCCAGTGGGGGGGAAAACTTAATATATGTATATTTTAACCATGAAAGGGAAGCTCTTGAGACATGGCAGCCAACTGGATCATTATTCATTAACCCCTTACACGCTGGTAAATGTATTGGTCATTTAGGGCAAACAGTTATATATTTCAAATAACCCTATATATATACAGGGTTATTTGAAAGATTTGGATGAATATAATGAACCTTGTCACCTTTTATACCACATAGAAAAAAAACATGGAAAACCTCATAACTTATTATTGAAACCTTTGGTTGTGTTTTTGTTAATAATAATCATAATAATCTATGTGATTTTCACAAGCAATAATGATTTTATGTCGTAAAATGTACGAGATACGCCGTGTTCTTTCAAATACAGAAAACAGAGTCTACTAATTAGTCTTAAAGGAGATTTATTATTATACTGTATATTATTTATTATACAGCTGTCAGTATTGATCTATTTTGGTCAATCACTGCATTGAGGAGCTTGATAACAGACAGATCATCCCCTGGATATGAGGTCTGTTTACCCTCAGAATACTATTTTATTCACTATTCCCATTTTCCTGCACTTTTGCTTCATAGTGGCATGTTTTAATTTTCATTTATTCACTTGTTTTTGCTATCATTCAATTTCTCCCTCTTGGCCACTTTTCGAGGAGGATGTGATGGGTATGTTTTATTTTTTGATTATTTCACTGTAAAAAAAATACTCAAAACTGAAAAAAAACCATAAAATTCTGTCCTGTTGACAAATTTTCTGAAATAGATTATTATAATTATTACTTTATTCTTAGGTATATGCATTACATTCTCTATACATCATTGTTATTATTATTATTTCCAACCTCAGGCCTTTGATCTGTTCGTGCACTCATTCTGCCAGCAGGTCAAAAAGTTCTGCGGTACCGTTTTAAGGTAGAATAGATTAATAAGGAGTTAGTTGGTCGTGCTTTTTTCAACTTATTCTCCTCATCAAAATCTAGATTGGAGTTTCTGAAGCAGAGCAGCACTCTGGGAGGCACCGAGTGTGACCAATACATAACGCTGTATAATGACGTTACATTATACAGTATAATAAAGTGCAATAAGATCACATCTCCAAACTTAAGTCCAAAGTTTTACTCTGTGATTCTATATGATAACACAAAAGCTTTAACCAAGTCACCACTGCGGTCAGGGAGCGATAATAAAAACAATTCTTCTTATGTGCTGATGTGGTGTGGATGAAATGGACGAATGAATGAAGGCCCAAATATCAAAGTCATCCACAATGTGATGATGGAAACGTAGCAGACGAGTGAGAAGTTTTCAGCTGACGAAGCTTAGAGGAAAACATCTGTGCGAGGATGCAGTGAACTCACACAAACCAAAGCACTGCCAGATCAGCTTTCCCACATTAGTGACGCTCCTCCTCTCCGTGCGTGCAGATTTTGTACATAATCTGTGTGTACCGTGATGCTGCGTTTATGTTGTCTGGATGAACTATAGCTGAACTATAACGTGAATGATGGAGGGCCGTCATCAATCTAAGTGATAATGCAGCAGACAAATTTTCCCCTTAACAGTCTGACATTTAGACATGGAGGTAAAGTTCACCCTTCAGGTCAATCGAGGTGCTGGATCACAAATATCACTATATTTTACAAGTGATAAAATGCGTTATCGGACCAGCTATGACTGAGAGAGAACACGCAGATATCATTCCTGAAGGACAGATGAAGACTGAACATGGCACTCCACCAAAGAAGGGGCAATGCCACTGAATGGCCAAAGGGGGGTGCTACAATTGCAGCTGAAACCAACATTTGCCATTGATTGCTTTTCTTTAAGCGGATGATGGTGGTGCAGCTGTGTTTACTGTGTGGATCTGCTGATAAGAACTCATCACAGCCAGTGATCAAAAGCGGAAAACAACAGTTTATCACTTCAGCACTCAGACACAATCCGACACCGTCGCTCGTGCACAGTGGCTTTACATTTGACCTCCAGAATGGTCCAAGGACACAGAATTCTTGTTTTAAAAGAGATTAAAGTTCGTTTATCCTACATTGTGTCGCTTGAATATCTTCTCTGAAGTTGTATCTACTCATTGGAGCGCACACTATTCTCAACGCTGTATTGTTTTAATAATATGTTGAGATACGTTTAAGGAGAGACGAACAAAAGAAGAAAAATGTTGTGTTTATTGCACAGTGCTCCTATAGTTTATAGTCACGTTTGTCACTGGAAAATGGCCCCTTTCAAACATACAGATGCACCTGTCGGTCTGTCGTGGGGACTTTTGGCTGCAAGTTCAAATAAAACATTTTTATCAGGATGAAGACATTCGTGGTTACCTCAGAGATTAAGAAATTAAATTACACTATATGTGCAAAGATCACTTATTATATTAATTATTGAAAAGAGATCATGTAATGGTGAACATTTTGAATGACACACATTAATTCTTGTGTCATTTTTCCATTCTGTCATTTTCTTTTAATGACTCGGGGACTTCTTTCCTTAGATATATGCAGTGACGCACACACCCACACACACACGCACACACAAAACCACCAGTTGCAGCAATATCCTCCTCTTCCTCCTCAGTTGATAGATGCTGCAGAGAAAATGACTGGTAAAACATGGGAGATTTGGCAGTCAGAACCAGACTCTGTATTTCCTCCCTTATGAAAATTTGTGATACATTTAACAAATTCGCCGGAAGTTTAGCAATCTCCTCTACCCGAAAACGCTGCGGCCAGTGCGGTCTTGTGCTTGCTGGCATCTGTCTGCATACCAGAGGTGGCAGACAGCATTGAAAGTGTAAGTAAATAAACACATTACAAACTGTAATACTTACAGTGACAAAAATACATAAAACTTCATAAGTCACTGGACTGGAGTCCACGTAATCCAGACCAGAAGGAATTAGTGGAGTATCAAAAGAAATTAGCCCGGAAATTCTGCCCGGCTAGCTGCTTGAGTCTGGCTCCATGAATTATTGAATCAGTAATGCACACTGAACAAAAGTGCACAATCACTGCAGACCATCACACTTCCCGATACAGACGAGCTCAGGAAATCTCTGTTGTGTGGGCCTTGAAAGTACTTTCATCGATTGTGTGCTTGGCTGTACAAACAAACTTGTCTTGACTGGTTAGACTGGAGCTTCACAGAGGTGGACTTCACTGCCTGGCTGCTTTGTTGCTGTGAACTGCGTTTGTTTTACTTCATGCGTACCTGCAACAAAGTGTTTCCTTCTTATTTTTTTCGTAAGCTGGCCGACGGCACGTTCATTCTGCTTTTACTCACTTGTTGCAGGTAAATCTGATTGCACAGCTGAGGTTAGTACTTTTCGTTCTGTGCTGAACAAAGTGTTGTACATTTGAGTCAACACAGACCTCAATCTTATCATAAAGGCACTAACAACCAGGATAGGAACGCTCGGACACCAAATGTTGCAGTTGCTTTGTCACTGAGTGAGACATCAGACCGTACTGTGACTTTAATGTCTGTTTTCTATTGAAATTGCTCATGTGGTGGTAGTGGCGTGTCCAAAATATGTCATCTCTCACGGGGAGAGAGAGAGAGAGAGAGAGAGAGGGACAACAGAGATGTTGAACATCCTCTTTCTGCCAGCCGTGTGTAGCTGTAGCTGACTTCAGCGTTGAGAAACAGTCTGTACCCTTGGAAAATGCTGCAGGTCTCTGCAACCAAATGGTGAGTGCGCATTTTATACAGCTTATCCAGGAACACACACACACACACACACACACACACTCACACGCTGCTGTCTTTAAATGTGAAACTATTTACAGCACATGAGATCTTATCTGCAGATGATTAAAAATGGATGAATCTGTACTGTAGCAGTTGAGGTCCCGAGTGTACATTAACCTTTGCTACGTCGCTTAACATTATATTATATACAATAAATGAGATGCAATATTACTTTCTGTTTAAAATATCAGACCTTTGACCTACCGTACACACCCTGTGACTGTAGAAGTCCCATTTCAACAGGTTGCATGTGGGGGTGTGTAACGGCCGATTATCTCTAAACTTGATTTTTAAGCTGTTTCTTGTTGTTTTTTTTAAATAGAATTTCATTTTCAGAGCCAGAATTCTTTTATTGGCCCTATGTTTTTCTCCTGCTTGTCAACATAAGAAGGCGAGGCAAGTTTGTGACTGTTGACACAAAATCATATAAAAGATTAAGGTGTATAAAATCTTGATTTGTTTATTTTAGAGATATTATTATGATATATAATATTCTATCATTTTATGTGATTATGAATAAACTTATCCTTTTTATAGTAGGAAGTAGAGTATTTTATATTGCACAAAACAGGAGATAACAGGAAACAATTTTGTGCCAATATGTAATCCCGTGTGTTATGTATCATGTATCACATAAGTATAAAAACTCTATATTCTTAATGGAATTTGGCTGTTTTTTTTACTTGTCATTCTTGTGAAACCCTCCTAGAGTTTCATAATTTGTGTGTCGTGCACATGTTGGGTGACCACTCTTAGTGTCATGTGACCAAGAACTACAGGCTCAACAAGTGTAGATTGCTTACTTAGAGATAAGATTGGTGAAATGAGTGAACTTTAAGGTTCATTGGGAAAAAGGAACCAAGAATACAAAGCGCTGGACAAGTAAAAACCCTTGAAGAGCTGTTGGTAATATTTAACTACAGGGTGAGGTGAGCTAAGGAGGAACAAAGGTCTAGCATGTCTTAGTAGATCAGTAAAATGAGAAAAAGTAGAACATTCACCAGCACAAAGAGAAAAGCTCTGTCGGTGTGACCTGAGTATCTCGGTGGTTCAACACAGAGCCCCTCCGTGCCGATTTCTACAGGATGGGCAGCATATCCATTTGTGCCGTCCGCACGTTAGGTATTCGTCGCTCGTTCTCCAAGAATTCGTAGCGGCGAGGCAGGCAGTTTGTGGTTTGGGTGGTTTTTGATGGATGCAGATCCTAATGGAACACCAAATAGTTACCCATACATCACAGCTAATGATGGTTGCCTACATCACTGAGGAAGGAAGAGACAATAAAGTGCTTCCTCATTAAGAAAAGGCATCATCAGTACGGTAATGGACACTAAAGTGCTTCCACCGGTCAAGTGGCTTTTGAAGATCTGTATTTTGTGCTCTTGTCTTGGCAGTGAGAAGCCTCGATGGAAGAGAACCTTCCGCTGCTGTGCATGTTTTTTGGTGCCGTTTCTCCTGTTTGTATCTTACCTCTACCGTTCAAACATTCAACGGATCCCATCTTTGCCATACTGGAGTTTCACGACTTTCAACAATAACTCCTCTGTGAGTACATTTCTTGTCCCTTCATGGTGCAGAAAGAGTCCAAATCCACAAACCGCTCGTTGTGCGTCTACGTATCGGGGTGAAGGACAAGAATGGTATCAGAAAGAATGTTTTCATGGTGATGTTTTCACTCACAAAATCAAAAAAATAAAATAAAATGCAAAAGATCAACAGGAGGGGCCAAATAATAATCAATAAATTAGGACAATGTGGAGGGGACGATATGAATTTGGACATTACAGTCAGACCTGATGGAAGAATGTAAAATGTTCATAAAATTCTCAAAGGTGAAAATGAATTTAATCTAAAAAAAAAAAAGATTAAAAATGTTTATTTTATACTACATTATGAAAATTGGGGCACAGGTTTGAGTCCGACCTGTGCCCTCGTCACATCCTCTCTATCTGGCCTGTACTTCCTGTCTATCTCTATACTGTACCTATCACAAAAAAAGGCCTTTGAATAAATAAATAAATGATGAAAATTATACTGCAATCAGTTACCAGGTGAACCAGCACTGATCGAGTCCTTCACCTTCACTTTAGTAACAAATGTGTCCATTTAAAAAGGTTCATCGGCTATGTCAAAAATGGTCATTTTCTCTGAGTACAGTACTTTTACAGTGCTAATTCAAAAACAAGTACAATCTCAATGATGAGAAGGACTTCAGAGTGCAGAGGGTTAAGACAGGATGCTGCTGCTTTTCATTAAGATGTATTACACTGCTATTTCTGTTCACCGCATC
This sequence comes from Brotula barbata, assembly GCA_900303265.1. Taxonomy (NCBI): domain Eukaryota; kingdom Metazoa; phylum Chordata; class Actinopteri; order Ophidiiformes; family Ophidiidae; genus Brotula; species Brotula barbata. Next base: position 13,557 of record OMNV01002240.1, read on the forward strand.
TCTTCCAGTATCAGAGCAGCACTCTGTGACGCACAGTAGCTACAGTGCACCCAAACCATATCTGGAATCAATATTTACCCGTTTGTAGAATACAAATTTCCGCCTGTTTTGCATTTCCCTCTTTAATGCTAAATGACCTTTTATACTATACAGTACAATCATCACAGATGAATGATAATTGGAATTGAAGAAGACACTTCAGTTTAAAAACACAATTCCAACATCTGAATAAATAGAAATAAATCAATGTACAAATGTTGCATTTTTTTGTAAAAATCCTGTCTTTAAAAAAAATTCATTCATCAAATTTTTTATTTTGTGATATTACTTTTTCTTTTTCTTTTTATTTGCTGCGAGAAATATCCTTTTCATCCTAATTTGCAGCATATAATTTTGCATAATAATCATCAAATAGCAACAACAAATAAATACGAAAGAAATAAGAACAGGTAACAAAAAAAATAAGAAGGATCTTGCAGCCTCTGCTCAGATTTTTACATGGAAAGGATGCAAACTGAGTGCTGATGATAAATGGGTGTGTCTCTCTGCTTGCACAGATGTCACCAGATGTCCCTCCTGGATTTGAGCGCTTCTATGTGGCGTATCCACACAGATACCGCTTTATCCTAGACGAACCAGATAGATGTCAGCAGCAAAAGCCCTTCGTGGTCCTCATGGTTCCAGTGGCGCCGCACAACAAGGAGGCCCGTGATGCCATCCGCAGCACCTGGGGGAAAGAAACTGCAGTCCTGGGCCAGACGGTCAGCCATTACTTCTTACTGGGAGAGACCCAGGATGGAGGCGGGGTCGAGGAACAGGGGAGTGGATCTCTGTCTTTGAGAATCATTTCTATGTGGCTTTGAATGTTTTCAGCTGCTTCTTTTGGCTTGTTGTTTTCGTTGTTTTGATGTAAAGTGGAGGGTTGGGGGATGGCCCAGGGCTGGATCCAGACCTTATTTAAAAATAACCTCCTCCTCCGTGCATTTTTTCTATAAATTAATCACGTGAATCGACACGATTTGGTCAATTACTGACTATTACTATTACTGACTATTACTTACTATTCTTTCTTTTCTATTTGCGCTATTGGGTTATTACAACAACATGCATTTTGTGCAGCATGTTGGGCCTTGGCGTAGGCAGAAATTCCAGACTGCCCCAGTTTGTTTCCCTTTGAAAAGTTATGATAACACATTATACATTAAACACAGGCACCAAGTAACTGGCAAACGAAGCACATACTGACTTCTGCTTTTTTTCTTTCTTTGCTGTTTTGCGTCATAACAAACTCCAAATTCTTCCACAGTTCCGGCTCAGGTCACAGACGTTTGGAAGCAGTCAGCAATAAACAGTACAGTAACACTGGTTCCTGTAATTCTCCCGTGGCAAAAAGGGACATGAATCATGAAAGTGTTGCTGCAATGGCAACCATGACCAATAGAGGATGAAATGAAATTGTTTTTTTACTGTCAAAAGGTTTGGTGCTGTGCCCCGGAACAGCAGCGTATGCTGCAGGCTGTTTCAAATCCACTTCCTGTCTCTGCATTTGCAGGTATTGCAGGAAAGCCATGAACACCACGATCTTCTTCAAAGTGACTTTGTGGACAGCTACACCAACCTCACCATCAAAACCATGCTCATGCTCGAGTGGCTCAGTTCCCGTTGCTCCTGCGCCTCCTTTGCCATGAAAGTGGACTCGGACATGTTCCTCAACGTCCACAACCTGGTCAAGTTGCTTTTGAAAGCCCCCCGTAGTCTCTACATGACGGGATTGGTGACGAGAGGGGCTTTTGTTAATCGAGACCCCAACTCCAAGTGGTTCATGCCCGTGGAGATTTTCTCAGGCTTGCTGTACCCGCCCTACGCTCTGGGACTGGGCTACGTCTTCTCACTGGATTTACCCCCAAAAATTATAGAGGCATCCAAGCATGTTAAAGCCATTTATATAGAGGACTTATATGTGGGAATGTGTATGAAATACTCTGGCCTCCCTCTGACAGATCCTCCAAACTGGGGTCTGTTTAGGTCTGGGTGGAGTCATTTTATGGATACCTGTTATTGGACCAATGTCATTACGACAATCCTGGAGAGCCCTGAACAGCTGTTGGATGTATGGACGAAGTACCAGACTCAAGAGCAAAGAGGCTGTTGAACAGATGAACTACCTGCTCAAGAGGTCAAAAACCTTATTGGCGCCATGCAACACAACAAAAGTGCATTACGTTTGGACTTCACACATGCTGTTATGCAACTATTTGTTATTAGATCACCTGGACCTTCAGTATTCCTCTCACACGTCATGTTTACATTGTCATTTACTGTATGAACAGATTATTTTAAAGGTGCCATATTATGCAAAATGCACTTTAGAGCGGTTTTCTAACAATAATATTCATCCCCGGCCTGTCTACAATCCCCCCTGGTATGAAAAAATTTCATCCTCTCCCTTTTTTGCTTTCTCGGTCTTTAGAAAAATGTGTGCTCAAACGGTCCGTTTGCATAATGAGGGGTTAGTGACGTCACCGACGCGCAAGCCACCTCCCCCCAGGTTGGTGGCACCGCCCCAGGTGAAGGTTTTCTACGCCCGAAGAAAGTTTCTAAACGGCGCCATTTTTTTCCGCTCGCTAACATTGCCGATCCGGTTAGAACGATGGCGAATGTACGACCTGAAACAAGCGGTCGCTCTGTTGTTGTTGTATTTTATTTTTGATGGGAATGTACCCACGGCAGCTCCCAAAGTGCCGTATGTGTGTGCTCACCGTTTCACTTCGGACTGTTTTCTCAACGAGGGACAGTAAAAAGCTGGATTTGCTACATCTCTGAGGATTAAGACTGGATCGGTACCAACTGTCCGTGGTCCAACAACAAACGTGGGAGCTGTAAGTTTAAACATTTTATTTAGATTTACTGTTTAGCCGACCTTCCTACCGTTTCAATGTGTGTTTAGCACTGCAGGTAGCATAAGGTACTGTTGGTCTGCAACAC
>OMNV01002243.1:4993-27664 GCA_900303265.1 Brotula barbata
GTAACTTGGACTTGCAAATGACCTCACTCTCGGGGTTAACCAATGTCATCAAATGATCAGAGAAGCGGTCCCCCAGAGTGAATTACCTCAAACATGACTTTTCCTTGACCTACTTTTTTTCCTTTTTTTTTTTCTCTGTAAGGAAAGTGGAGCCGACTATTAAGGGAGGAAGTGAGTCTGAATAAATAGGAGTCTATACAGTGCAGCCATTGTGCTTTGTTCACACGTTAGTGGGTGAACCATTCATGCTGTTAAACATTAACCTTTCCCCTGCCAAAATAAATCCGGAGGGGAGTGTGCACGCAGAGAGGCACAGTTACATTACTGCACACGGCCGCTCAACATGAATGAATGAATGAACGAATGAATGAATGAATGCCGCTGATTAAGTATTAATGCTGCTGCTAAGATTAGCACCAAAACAAGTAGAGCACGGCTGCTACTCCTAATAATAATCATACACACATTATAAGAGTGACTATAAATAGAAGACTGCAAACGCACGCACACACACACGCACATTTGCTTACACATCAGCAAACATAGATGCACTTGTATGAATACACACACACGTATTCACGCACGTAAATGCCTTTAATGGGCCAAATAAGCACAGATTAATTAGCGGAGTCGGCCCCATTCTCCACACTGATGTATGGAAGTCATTCATTTTGGCGTACGTGTTTCATTGACTCCATCTTTCCTCACAGGATATCAGCAGACTCTGGCTAATACAGACCTTCATCTTTGAAGCTTATTTAGCAGTCAGCCTCCATGATATAGCAGACATAACTCTGCATAAACAGGAACATTCTGGCAACCGGAGGAAGTAATAAATATTTCTGACTGCTTTAGATAAGCTCTCATATGAGAATATCATTATTTTCCCATTTCAATTGGTCCTGACAAGACAGTAAACCATACCAAATTGGTCTGAATTCCCACTCCAGAAGGGCCCAATCAGATCGGGGTGGGTTACTCTCCCACGGGGCTTGTATTTGTCCAGTTGGCTAAATTACTATTTTCACACATTATGAGCTGATGATTGGCCCAACAAAACACGGTTTTCACAACACCCACGCGTATCAAGGATAAGCAGCCACGACAGCTATTTCCTGTCCGATAATCGACAACCGGGCCATTCAGTCGCTACATCCAAATAGTTTTTAATTTCAGCCCCGTTTCCCGCTGATCAAAATGAATAAATGCCCCTCGGAAATCAAGCTGGAGCCTCTTTGGTGGGACGATGAAACCGTACCCAACACTGAGGTCTTTTTTTGTTGCTGCTTTTAGGCCCAATGCAGTCGCTCCAACATCTGCTGCTTATTAAGATTGTGCAGAGGTTTCGACAGGTGCAGTAAATTCCCGACCCTGCTTAGGATATTTATTGCTTTTGTGTTTACAGTTAGCTGAGTAAAAGGGAGCTGAAACAGACAGGGGGAAACTTCCATGCCAATAACGAATAAATTGGCTTTATGTGATTTAATCGATCGCTCATTTGCTTCTGCTATTGCGCTGATGAAAGTCATGTATCTATATGACCCAACTGTGCATCGCAAGTCCTCTCAATCCCGAACTCCTGCCTTGGATTTTAGGGCAATCTTTTTTACGAGCGAACCCGAGCAGACCGACTCCTTTCAGCTCCGATCACAACGGGAGAAAAATATGCTCCGTTAGGTGAGACAGAGAGCGAGGACCGACGAACAAGACAAAAGAGGAGCTGATATTTAAACGATTTGAGGTCGAGGCTGCAGCGGTAACAATTATAAATAATTGAAATACAATTGTACATATTGACCTAAATCGACTAAATGGCGATAATGCGCAATCGTAAATCGTTACGGGCTATTTTTGGAGAAGGATTTTTTTTGTGTATTGAGTGGACTTTTCTTCTGTTTTGGAATCGTATCCAGCTGAGGGCTCACGTGGCTGTCAGTGATTCATTGTGCGTAGCTGCACAAAGGCCCAAAGCTACGAGAGGCCCCTGCGACTGCCCCAGACATCAAATGCTTTACCGGGATTTGTACAACATTGAATTGATACCCTGGAGATATTAGCTGTTTACTGGAGAATGAGTCTCCCTGCTGTCTATTCTACACTTTTCAAACCCCCCAGACTTCATTTCCTGTCATCAACAGCTGGCCAGCCGTGACCATTGGAACCCTTTAAGTGATGGGTTCACAGGTTACAAGAGGTATAATCAATCCCAGCACAGAAAGGACCAAATCTCTTCAGTCCTCTTTTTTTTCCTGTGCCACATTTTAATAATGTTGCATTTTACTGATCCATGTAATGAAGACTTTTTATTTTATTTCCCGTTCTGCCACGTAGAGGCCAAAACAGCAACTCTGGATTTACAGAGGAGCACCGCAGCTGGAGGAGCAGATAGTGAATCAGTTGACTGAAGGGTGGTCTCTTTAACCTCTTACTGGTCAACCTGTCCTCTTGGGTAGGAAGGACATCTGCTGACATCTACAGCAGAATCATTGGAAACATCTGTAGATCGTATCACATGGCCCAACCTGATACCCCAGGATAAACTCATTCAAATATCTGTCATCTGTTAAAAGCGTACAATCTTTTATCAGGGATGTACTGCAAAACCGGATCACGCTAGTACACATACAGTAATTTAAAACAGACCGATTATAGTTGTGGTGCTTTTCTCTCAAGACAGACTTTTGCAAGATTTGCAAAACTTGACATTCACTGTCTGTTGAATTCATCCATTCATAAGACCTGAATTGACCCGAAAACTTCATTTTGATGAGTCCATCACTTCCATAACATGTTTACGTCAACGTGTTAACACTTGGTTATACACACCCACCAAGTATGCGGCTAGCAAGTGTTTGGCCAGCATCCATGTTTCACAAGATGAGGGTGTTGCCAGCTGAGGCCTGGTGCAGCTGGCCAGTCAAAACAATGCAGGAGGGTGGGCTTAAAGAGACAGAGCACCCATACCGGCCTGTTTTCACTCTGTATGCACAGCGATACTTCAGTAGTAGGGGTAGGAGTATCAACGTGTTTGCATTGGAAAGGATTCAATGTAGACACCTAAATGAAAACAATAAAATTTGGTGATGTGAATAATATAAGCATGCAATATATTAGCCTAAATGAGACCGATAAGTAATGTAAACTTAGCCCAAAGACAGGCCAAGATGCAGTAAATACATTCATAATAACAGCCTGTCATCCAAAACAAGCCCTCAATCCCACAAAGGATTTAATGTCTGTAATTACTAGGAAAGGTGCGGGTAAAGCGTTATCTGAGAAATGATTACAACATTCGATAAGGCTTTCTAAATCTACCTAGGAGTGCAGAGGCACATGCAATATGTAAAATGGAGACACAGCGAAGCAAAACTAAACTCTTTCAAGCCCCTCAGGCCCGATCCCATCCAGCGACATCTCACTGCACAAGAGATTCTCCTCAGGTTACAACGCTTGCCCGCCCCTCAATGATTTCCCTGAGCCTCTAATTAGTGCCCACACTTGTGTTTGGCACCCTGGAAAAGGAAGATTGAGTGTCAGTCTTTTCACTACAGTGGCCTATTTGTGTTGACCCCTTGGAATTCTACGTCTAAGCCTCTGAGCCTGGATTCTGACATGATAGCTGCACCAAAATATCTGGGATCAAATGGAGAATAAAACCCTCTGTGTTCAGTTTGGTCCATTTTATAGAAAGTATGCCGGTTGTCGCCAAGGCTCGGACTTTTATTAGCACAGGTGGCCTCATATGAACCTCAGTGTCCACGTCAGCTGTCAAACTCACAATCGTTATCAATGTTAATTATTTTATTTAATCTAGTTGACAGATGTTGCAGCACAAGAAAGGAAGCTTAAGACTGTGAGCCATTTCTCACCAACGCTGGCAGGCAGGTCTAACCTCTCCTCCTGGCCTGGAACCATGTGCTGACAGATGAACCACATCTTTTTTAAACTCCACAGCTGTGGTAGGCAGCTTCAGGCTACTATATAGTAAAGACCGTGAACCGGACAGCCAAGTGTTTGTAGAAAATTACAGTTTGATCTGTGGCGCGCCGGCTTGGAAGACAAATTCGCTTTGCCCAATCCAGATACTGGAACTAAGAGTGGTTAGCTGATCATAATAGACTTTGTGCTCCGATCGGCAATGAATCAAGTTGGTAAATTTGGAATAATGATTTTATCTAACGATTTCTTTTTTTCTTTTTTTTGGTATTTCTTCTTTATTGGGTAGGACGAGGACTGAGCTGGGATCGAACCGCTCGATGCGGTGCGCGCTCCACACGGTGAGCCACCTGGGCGCGCACTACCTAATGATTTCTAAATTGATCTGGACTGCATATATCTGTGCTGGAATCTCAGTAAAGCTTAGGTTGCAACTTGGATAATAGCCTCATTCACAGGCTGAGTGCAGTTCGTCTTCACACATCTTCCTCCCCTTGTCTCGTTGCTGTAATATTATCTTAAATCATCCTGGCACTGTAGCTCTCCGAGTACTCGCTGCACTTAATTTTTCTGGCATGTCACAGTCTTGTAAAGCTAAAGCAAGAAGGTGATGAAGCAACAGCCATCTTAGCTCGATGGCTATTTAGAATATAAAAAAAAAAAAAAACTAAAAAGACATGGATGTGGAACATTTCTATCGCCAGCGATAAAATCATAGACCCTGAACAACCCTTTAATAGACTTGGAGCTGCGTGAGTAAATGTGGTTAAAGCCTTACTGGCCTGATGAGCTTTCCAGTTCCAACAGAAAGCACCAGACAAAAAGGGACGTCAGCAAATATTTTAATTGTGGCAGTTTAAGAATAAACCCTCCCCTGATGTCTGGCTCTGCCTCCTCCTTAGATAGTCGCCTCCAGATACGGATCAATTTCTTGAAGCGGGCTGCTGTGGCTCTCTCATTACTGCCACCCCACCAAGCCCTCCTAACCTTTGCCCAGCTGTCTGGAGGGGAGCAGCAGCAGAAAGCAGGGTAATGAAAGTGTATTCCTTTCAACCTCTATTTACCAAGGGAGGTATAGCCGAGCGCAACTGCTCTTTTTCTGTAACATCCTGCCCCTGCTCACACATACGGGCCCGGTTGGTAATCAGCACGGCCCTGGATTCTCACATTGCTCAAGAGCAGGGTGCCCCTGTGAAGATTCAAACCGAGGACGCCTTTGTTGAAGGTTTGCAGCTCTTACAATGAAATCACAACCAAAGGGTCGGTTTTGCTACCCCGGGCATGTTGGTACGTGGATCATCAGAGTTGACATAAGTAGCAATTTGAGGATTACAAACAGGGGAAATTGATTATTCTGAGGGGAAATGTCTGTGGGTGAGGGCAGTGACTTAGTGTCTGCAGGTTAATTCCCTTGATCACAAAAGAGCTTTTTGTGGTTCGAGTCATTCACTCAAAGGTTTCCGAAGGATTTGGATTTCAGTCGGAGAGGTGGAGCTGTTTAGAGAAACACAATAGCGTGCGCAATTCTACAAAGCACTGAAACCTACGGGCAAAAACTCTGAAACTGAAGAGAGGAATGACATCATCTCAGCCTCTCCTAACTTTACTTACCTCATTACTGTTCTCAAAAGTTTTATACTTCAGCATGAGCTTGTAATGTAATTGTTTTACCTTTGCTTCGCCAAATTGTTATGATTGATAAGAGTTGTCAGTTATCTTGAACTTTCTATTGATCAAAGCTTCTAATGTGTAAAACGCCTACAGGACAATCCTACCCAAGCTGTCCTATCTAATGAGTTTCATATGAGATTCATGATAGCAGCTGTTTTCAGATAATGCCAGGAATATCAACCAATCTCATCTATTGCGCATTCATCAAAAATGACGGATTAGAATGCGTTTACTTATGATCAGCTAATCACACCTATTGAGGATTGCGGTTGTCTGTTACCAAACTGTCTGTGTGTCCGTTTTTTTAAGCGCTTGCGTGGCGAATTGGTTGAAGAACGATAAGGGGCGAATAAATACTGAGCACTTAGCACCTCATTTTCCTTTTGAATAGGTTACACAGGTCATTAAGCCTCTGCGAGTCCAACATTTGTCAAAAAAAACCCAACAACTCTCGGCAACCTTCCCCTCCATCTGACGGCTCGTAAAAACCCTTTCAATTATCTGTGGCCGTTTGCCACTAGATACAATTACGCTGCTTGATGCAAAATGTATCGAGGGCTCAACAACAGAGAGCGAGCAATTTCACTTCCAGCCGGTAAAAGCTTTATTTATCTTTGTAAACAATAAATATTCATGTCGCTGCATTTGAAGAACAACAGCCATGGAGCCGTTTGAAGATAGAGGTCAGGACGTGTCTGCCCACGTCTCACAGCAATCAACCCCACACCCACCCCCTTACATGTACATATGTGTAACTAGAGTGTATTGCGCAGACACTGAGAGAGAGTGAGCGAGAGAATTAAACTTCTATCTGTGTGCCGACAAACTCTCTGACCGACCTGCTGTGATCGCACATCATTTTCACATCACTATGGAGGCTCCTTAAATAGCAATAATGATATAATTTTTTATAATAGCAATGAAGTGTGCAGATCTGATGCTATTTGGTTCTATTCCAGGTCAATTTCCCTTTTTAGCAACATTTCTGATGAGGACATTGTTACAAGTACATGAGGTAGCTGGAGGAATTCATTAATTAGATTATTTAAAAAAAGATTTTATGTTCCTGGTTGAATGTGTGTTTTAATAGAACTCATGTAATTTTAAGAGGAAAATATTCTTGCACAAAAGCAGTGGCACGGACACACCATGGAGATGTTGGCAATAAGAGAGAGGCAAAGAATTTTTCACATCCACAGCGTGCATGCAAACATGTCGATGATCTGCCTGAGAAAATCCATCAGGACTAACATCTGATGCAGCAACCGGCGCCAAAAACGAAGCAACTCAGTGACCCGTTTTAAATCCCAACTGCAGTCTGTCAACAGGTGTGAAGAGAGACAAAAAGTAAAGAAAACTCTGGCTGTCAGAGCAGAAAATGAAAGGTGAAGTTTGACTAACGGAGCCATGAAAAATGGATCTTGTCACTGGCATCTTATTAGCTGGTGTGAATCCAAGGTCATTTTAATACAGATGTCTGTAACAGCCCATTTTGGAAACGACTGAACAGATGTTAGAGCGACATGCAAAAAAAAAAAGAAAAAAAAAGGAGGAGGAGGAGGAGGAAGGGGGCTTCACACCTTTACTGCTACTTCAATTACTGGTTCAAGAAGTGTTCTTTCACAGTGCAGAATGTGGTGGGTTCAAGTCCTGGGTTCACCTTGGACCTTTCTGTGTGGAGTTTTCATGTCCTCCCCTGTCTGTGCGGGTTTCCTCTGGGTGCTCTGGTTTCCTCTCACATCCAAAGACACGCAGCAAAGTCTCACAAATACCCATAGGTGTTAACGGGAGTGTGATCGAATTGCCTGTCTCTATGTGTCAGCCCTGCGATAGACTGGCGACCGTGCCGTCCGGTACTCTGCCTTTTGCCCTATGACTGCTGGGATGGGCTCCAGCCTCACCGCGGCCCTGACAAGGATAAGCGGTATAGATAATGGATGGAGGATGGATGGATGGAGGGTTGGAGGGATGGAGGGAAGGATGGAATTCTCTGAGAGACACGGATGTGCTCTGACAGACTGAGTCCATTGATATTTCTCTCATTGCTCCATATTAGTAATCTGATGTAATACGATCTTAAATAAACCAATTAAAACTACATTTACTTAATGTATTTAGCAAAGCAGTCACCCATGATGTATCCTGCTCTGCCCTTCCCGTGGGCCACTTCAATATTTTCTGTTGATCTGTAGATACGGGTACTTCCTCTATTCTTTGTCTGTTCATCTATGGTGACTATAATTTTTTATTAACATCTTGATAAGACAGGTTTTCAATGTATTGACACTAATGGCTCATATACTGTATATAAAGAGTGAACTCAGTACCGGTCCGCCTTAAACCAGGGCTACACTTTATATTCATTAAGCACGTGTTTGCCCACACGGTTGCTATGCGAGTGCTGTGGCTCACCTACATGCATGCGTGTGTATCGGGATGTTTAAACAGTAAATCCACTATGAAGCAAAAGAGCAATCTGAGGGCTGAACATACAGTACATTATCCCTGGTTGCTATTGGAACGTTTTAAAACCTACTTAAGATTACAGTGTAAACAAAAAGGCTGCCAGTCAAAGAGATCAGCATTTTGCTCAAGTTATGCAGGCGGAGGAAAACAGTGGCCTTTTTGACAAACGGACACAATGGAGCGCGCGGTCTCTCGTATTCTTGCTGCTCACTCCACAAAATTTCTGCCTGATGCAAACAATATTATTTTATGAGAACACACACAGTGAATTCTTCTAACAAAAGAGAGACAAGCGTGGCAACCGCGATGCACCTGTGTGTGTGCAGTCAATGTCAAATGTAACGGTCATTTTTTTTTATTTTAAAGCAGTTTCTTCTATAAAACTGCAGTAATATTTTCTGTTGAGAGGCTGCCACATGTTCAGGATTTCAAGTACGGGCGCTGCGCCAAAACTGCCAGACATTCTGACAGTCTGGTTTGTTGTTTAAAGGCTTTACAAAGATTTAAGCTAATTCAGCTTTGCGAAAGGTTTAGGACATATTCTTAGTGCAGCCACGGCAAAACAGCAATCCATCTATCTATCTGTACAAATTTGACATCCTCAGATTCCCGTCGTCGTCGTCTTGTACCGTTCATCATCCGTATTACGGTTGCTTGCAGCGTTGCCACATGAATGGATTTGTCATATGTTGTATGCTTCAGTTTGTACAGCTCAGTGCAGCATCTGGGCACTGAGCCATTTCCTGTCCACACCTCAACACCAACTGTCTAATCACAAACGGAATCATGTTGCATTTTAATCAGCAAGTTTGATGACTTTACAGGAATTTACGAGGGTAATGTGCTCAGGGATATCATTACACATACAGACAAATGGTACAAGGGCATCACACACTTTGTAACATTTCTTATGTGTGTTGTCATTCCAACTATTCTCTCAATGAACGGGTGAGAATATAAGGACAGCGCTCCGGTGACAGAAAGGTGAATTTTGCAACGAGTGAAATTATGCTGATCCCTAATATAACAAGTTACCAGAAGTAAACAGAGACTGCTGCAGATCGGGCACAGTGTGTAGAGATCAACACACACACACACACATGCAGAGACACACAGCTGGCCAAATCATTCCAGTCAGTCATAAGACAGAATAGCTTATGTGCATTTTCATTCCATTTGGACCGTAGAAATGGATACCATCCCAAGGGGATCAGAATGTGAGCATGCCATGGCAGAGCGAATCCAGTCTGCACCAAAAACCTATTTGTGCTTTGGGAAAAGCCATGCATTCTCAAAATAGTATGTGTGATTGGGTTACCGTCTCTGTATGCCAGTGGCACAGCGTCGTATATCACATCTCACCATGTGTGAGGTGACATAATCCAGCTAGCATGGGGATGGCTCTGAAACGATCATTACTGGGACAGGTGTGTTTTTTTATTTCTCCTCTGAATCTGTTTGGGCCGAGATATTTTACATCTCCATTTAATAATTTCTGCTTTTTTTTTCTTCTCTGTCTGCTTCGATGGCACACGGGGAAGACACAGCGGAGGTTTGATTTCCACGGGCACGCATGAGTTATGAGTTGGTATTATGAGGAATATGAGAAGTAATAGGGGACTGAAAGCAGGAAAAGTCTCCTTGGGGGGTGGTCAGGGGTGGGGAGTCCATGAGGAAGTGAAGTTGCACCTCTGGGCTCCGCTGTGTGCCACATGAACAATACATGCAGGAAAAGCCAAGTTCAGCTATGCGTGAGTCATTATCGGATTAACTCCAGCTAGTAAAGCGAGCTGGATGTCTCAGCAGCACCGTTGACCTCAAGAACACAAGGTCACGCTACAAAACAACAACACTGGAACAACCCATTTATCCCTGTATCATCGTCTTAGATCGCATGAAAACAAAAGGTCAAAGCTTTCACAGGTTTACAGGGGTTTTAAACGGACCAAACCAATAATGGTACAGATGAACACAGCAAATAATTAAAACCCCATCGGGTGGATTTTAATGTGGTATTACTCTAAAGAAAGGTAACCAGATAGAAAGCTCACTCTTTAAACAAATGTTTACTTCATGCAGTAACTATCTTAACCACAGCCTGACCTGAATAACAGTAATCCAAAAGTGCTTACAGCGTTATACAAAAGTTAATTAAATTTCCGAGTCTGGCATAAAAAAAAATAAAAAAAGTCTAGTGGCACAAATGTGGCATTCAGCCAGCAAATACTCAATGTCCTTTTACAATATTGTACAGCTCAATTCTTGAAATTACAGTCATTTATCTCAAATGAGTTCAGCTGAGGCGTGAAAAACACCTAAAGAATTATATGACTGAGGGAATATGTGTAAAGTCTTAATCAGTGTATAATATGAATAGTGTTATATACTACACTCAATCCATCCACCTTCAACATCAATCATCACCTAACCCACCCTTATCACGTAAGGAGGGGGCAGGGCACACTTTGGATAGGTCACCAATATTATACGGAGCTAACACAGGGAGACGGGAGACAACCGGTCACATTCACACCTATGGGCAAGGTAGAGTTTCTAGTTCACCTAACCTGTATGTCTCTGGACTGTGGGAGGAAACTGGAATCACACGCAGACATGGGGTAAACGGGCAAATTCCACACAGAACCAAGGAATGTCTTGCTGGGAGGCAATGGTGCTGACCGCTGAACCACCAGAACATTGAATGCATAAAGTGGTTTTTGAAAATGATTGAAATTCCCTCTCGATTCCGAGCGTACCGCGAGTTGTCATATTTGACTCGCAGGCTTGTATTTCCTAACTCGAAATTCATACACTATCTACAGAGAGGTGCCTAATGAGTTCTTAAGTGAACGTGGCTGCTCACGCATCAGTAACTCTTCACTGCTCTCTAAAATTAGCACGGTTAATGATAGCGCTTGATAACCGTGAAATGTCTCCGCTGCATCTAATGAAACTAGCAGCTCCGTTTCACACTTGGGGAAAGCTCCAAATCATAACAAAGATGATGGAATGAATTCAATCAGTTCGGTTTGTTTGGGTGTTTGAGCGTTTGTGGGCATCCTGTGACATTTGTCGAGGAAGGGGTGCAATTATTCCTTGATGTCGTTTAATTTAATGTGTATATAAATAAATATATCGTCTGCATAGAAATCATTTCTATTTGTATTTGTTTTGTTTCGGTCATTATTACAGTGATCAGTCAGACGCAGGAAAAGAGCTGCAATTACTGGAAGAGCTACAGAGGACAAGTACTGCCACGGGCCTTCACAAAGAGAAGAAATTCTTTGTCTGTTAGAAAAGACACAGCTGTGCAATTCTTCAGTATTTGTTCTGGGTCAAGCTACCCGTCAGTCAACTGCGAGGTGACGCCCAAGCCCTGTGAATTGTGGAGGAGAGTCATCACAGGACATTCTGAAATACCTCTCTGATAGAAGGTGATGACATCTGCCAAGCTATGCAGACATGCCCTCCAGAGACGGTTAGCAAGGTCAGCTCTTCGTGCTGCCAAGACTTCCAATCCAATGGAAATTCCAGAAGGCTTAAGACAATCGATTCCCACGGGATGACTTATAAAAAAAAAAAGAAAAAAAAAAGAAAAAGAAAGCACAACAGCGGCAACGTTTCACTCCTCAGGGGCTCAAGCTGATCCGATTGTCTTATCAATGGAGGCTACTGTTTGAAAGGGGAATCAGTTTTGTAATTGCGAGGAGGGTAATCATCCTGAGAACCAACTTGAGCCAGCGGTTAGATAAACATCAGTCCTCACAATGTCTTCATTACGCCGTCATATTTTTTTGGCTCAAAAAGATGAAAACATTCACTTGCTATAACACGCAGAATCCACATAAACTCTTCTGTTATACGTCCAACACATCCCTTAATGAACGCTGGGATATAATACACCCTGTATAAACAACGACGCTTATCATCACAAGTGAAAGTGACACGTTGGCTATGTTTTGAGTTTGGCTTTTACAGCCCTGAAGCCTGTGTCTGTACTGTATGTTTTGACCCAGCAGCAGCATGTCAACGTGAGGACTAAAACAGTCACTCGGGACAACAATCAGCATTTCAAAGACTTTGTGGGCCGAGTAGAACAGAAAAGGTCCCGAGGAAATGATGCTATACCTCCTGGTGACTGACAGGTATTTGCTCTGACAAGTAATCCTGACTTAAGGCAGACGCTCCCCACCCTTCCTGTTTAGAGAGCGCCGGGCAGATTCTTCTCCCTGTCAGAATCATGGTTCTCATTGGGGATATTTGGAGCATATTGTTCAGAGGTTTTGTCTCCTCCGGGAAGACGTGGGTGAATGTTGATTGTATTTGCTCCAGTCTCCTTCTGGTGTACTTTCTTTGCTGTCTGGCCAGACTGTAACTACATGAGTCATTGTGCAGAAACAGCTGATAACATTCACTAAGTTCTTCAGTTAAGGGAGGTAAATTGTTTTTCGATGTCAGTCAGTTCCTCAGACAGATAAGGTAACAGAATGATAGAATTTGATCTGTTAGAGCTGCTGTGAAATCGGCGATACAGAATATTTATGACTCCAGCGTTTGGTAAAAAAAAACCCCAAAACGATTTGCGATGAAACGCGGACAATGTCAAGCTTGTTTTCATTTTGAATTATACTGACAAACTGACGGTTCAACCCAGTGGCGGTCCTTATCTGCAACGTGCTCACTCCACAGGAAATGGGTGTCTCATTGGAGGGCAGCGGATGGAGGTGGGACAATGAGGCCACTACTGAGACTGAGCTGATAAGAAAGTGAAAGAGGCAAACAAACATCAAAGGTATTATTTCAACACATATGTTTTTCTAGGCAATGTTTGCTCACCAGCACCCAGCTTCCCATTCACACAGCATCAGACACACCTTTACGGTACAATCGGATACTGGATATTGAGCCGTTTTGGGTTCAACGGGTTGCTCATTAGTCATGATTTGTTCACATTTAGGTGGAGATGTGTCTTGCACGTACACAGAAAATGATTTGATAATGATTAGATCAATAGCTTAAAGTTATGGCTCAGGTTGAGTAATAAAGCAATGGTGTTGGCTCGTCTATCTATCTATCTATCTATCTATCTATCTATCTATCTATCTATCTATCTGTTTATCTACCTAATCCTTGTATTACAGGTAAACAAACTTTCCTCACTTTTTTGTGTCCTTGTGCCCTCATTTTCTGACTTAATTACACCAGCGTTGGCCGAAAGAGCATTTATTCCTCTCTAGAGGTCCAGAACCCGAGACCTGGATCCTTTGAAAACCCTCTCGGCTGCATCAGAAGACAAGGAGAACTGTGCTCTTGCTTCCCAAAATGACAAACAGCAGGCAGGCGGTGGCATGCTTTGCCTGCCAAATAAAGCACTCTACGTTGAAATAGTGCTGACAGTGAAAACATAGACACTGTTATCCAGGGTCTCCCCCTCTGAAGTGAGATGTCGAGGGGGGGAACTCCTCGTGGCAGCAGACACAGGCCTGCCTGTATTCAGTGGCTGAGGTGAGGGGGAGCTATCCAAAGGGTTCCACCGCTGCTATCATGGAAAAAAAAAAAAATCACATCATTTCCATTTTGGGGATTTCTTTTTCTTATTTACTTTGAGGGTTTACATGGGGAGTTGACTTTCAGGATGAATGGGCCCATGAAGCCTGTTAAATACCCATTGTGTACACTGAAAAATATGTTGGCTTCATTGAGAAAATATGAAGCAGTTTTAACTTCCCTGAAAAAGCCACTCTTTGTATATATGTGGTTTCCATCTGACAACAGTGATATACTCAGTGTAGTTGTTGGCCTCTGAGACTTTGCTTCCCAGTGAGTTCAGTGAACATTCAAGTCATCCATTTTCTTTGAAGGGTTTAATTCAGCCATGCATACCAGCTGCTATAGGACTGTCCACTACATTGATTAACTGCACATTGCTGTGTTCATTTTCAAACATATCCATCAAGGTACAGCTTCTTCTAACTGGAAACAAGCTTTCCCAGGGACGCAGACCCCTGAAACATCTGACCTGGATTAAAGAATGAATGGAGATTCCATGACCGGCACTGGTTCATTTCGCCGGCTTTATAGGCATATCGTAATTCAAAATTAAAACACAGAGCTGAGCACAATTGAAACCACTTAAAACAACACAGTGGGAACTTGAATGCCAGCCGGTGGCAGCGGTAGAGGTTTGCACCTATGTGAGCCCACGGCTGGTCTGGAAGAATGGGGTAATAAAGGAAGAAAGATATGGAAGTTTACATTGAAATTTGATTTCATCTACAGTAACCCAGCCTGACTTGGGATGTGAAACAAGATTCAATATATGATGAGAGTGCACCCCTGCATTCAATGAATGTCATCAGCGACATAACGCCTGGAGCTATCAGATTCTACCATAAACAACGCATTTGTCATCATTATATGCAACCGAATGCACCTCGGTGCACCTCAATGTGCTCAATCCCGGCATGTACATGGAAAACTTCATATTTTCCCCATAGGCCTGTGAGCTCTATAACCCCCGTCCTCCCACTAATCTCATCATCTTTAACGGAACAGCAGCCTCTGTGATCATTGGCAGGTCCACTGCGTTCCTTGTTTTCCTCCTGTGGTGCTGAGGAGGGGGTCGTGTGGGAATATCTGCAGGTAATCTGCATCTTCTGCAAATATCTCCAGCTGTTCAGACTCCATCATGTGCTTACGGGTGGCCTATGTTGTGCTGAAAACATGGCCTTCTAGGGAAAAAGTGATTTGAGGGGGTGTCCTTAGATATGATCTGGAAGCTGGGATTCATATGTAGAACGATGTGTGATAGGAAAGATGATTTAACAGATTTAGTGTCCTCTAAAATGTAATGTTCTCTCTCAAATAAACAGACAGTGTCTACATTTGCAAGGTGTATCAGGCCAAGTCCAAGCTGTATTGCCTTTGTAATTCATACCATAGCAAATACAAATTACAATCATAAAATTTGATCTCTTAACAGTAAATAGTGTTGGAGTGGAAGGATGTGCATTCCTTTTAAGCTCCCCTGAAACCGAAGATTTCTTTTTTTTTTTAAATCTTAATGACCACAAACCCTATATCATGTCACCAACGCATAAAAACGACACATGAATATGCTACAGTAATATAATCCGCCGTGGTGGAAAAAGCAAATGTTCACACTATCACCACAACACACACATTTTAGATGTTGTACTCATTCTGATACTTTCTTTTTAAGACTCCTGGCAAAATCTTACAAGGGCTTGGAGACAGCCCCCTGGTCTGATATCTATAGTCATCACCCAAACTCTTGCCAAGTTTAATACGACTGGGGATCATAACTCTCCAGGCACCTACAACCACACATGCAAGACAGGTGTGGCTCCCTCCCCTCCTTCAGATCAAGATCAAATCGTCTCAAAGCATCAGCGATCAAGTGTGCCAGAACAGTGAGCACTCCAACACTCCAGTTAAAGGTTACAGACGACCAGGCCAGCTTCGCCCTCAGCCAGCTTGTGACCATTTTAACTTCTTCAGGAGTTAACATCACTCCCCTGCGCTCTCCTCCATCTGCCTCCACCCGGCTCTCCTGCCTGGTGTTTTCCTTTCACAGCCTTACTGATTAAACCTGGAGATCCCAGCGGGAGGCTCTCGTTCCCTGGCCTTGACTGTTACTGTAGTGAAGTCAGAGCTGCCTGTCCTCACAGCGGACCAGTCAAACCAACAGGCTAGAGAATACAGAGTGATGAGTATAGTTTGTCCAGAGTGTGTACACGTATGATTCATATTTGAATTGAGCCTAAAACATGAGGTCATGTTACTCTAACCTGCCAATACATCCATCACTCATTCAGCCTCTTTGGATTATGAATTAATTTAAATTTTGATTGGAGCAACCTCTTGTGGCTACATCGAACTAAATTTGAGCTTTAAGTAAACTTTTTAATATTCAAACCCACATTTTACTATTCCAGCCGGACACCCCAGTGTGTGGATTTGGTCAGATGGATAACAAATCAATGGAAGTGGTCATTAGAGTCAATAAAGTGCCAGTAATTCCTCATATTATTTTAACAACAAAACAACAGCTTGACTGCAAAATTTCCCATAACGGCACGACTTCATTCATACTTTCTTCACCTCTCATCCACATTCTTAAACCTCTTAGGTCTTTAGCGAACTGTTGATGTGCCAGGAAACACTGACAAAACGGAATTTCTGAATTTGATAGCGCACTTCAGTGTAGTTGATGGGGATGGGGTAAGCAAATTACATGGCCTGCAGCTACCACTTCTGCATGAATGGAGCCTTTTTATGATCACAGGGGAAACTTCTCCCAGGGGACATGGAATTTCAGAGGGTTTTCCCCCTTAAACATACACAGGTACCCTTTAAAACTAAAAGGTAATTTTGCGCTTCCTATTCTGGATAATGCTGTTTGAAGTCAATAAAACGCTTCCATTCATTGCTGTTCAAACTCAAGCAAGATGTGCAAAAGCACTCTGAGTCCCGTCAGAGTAAAACGCTGCTGCGGTAGGTGTGCGTAAAAAGTTCACCAACTCCATTCCTTACTCCTTAAAAGAACAGTGCAAACTCACCGTTTTGCTCCTTTACGCTTGGAAGATGAAATTTGCTGATATGACTTGATTCAGCTTCCGAGCCATAGTGCAGAAGCGATCCAAGCAGGAGAAATAATGGAAGGATCATTTGGATGAGTGGTGGATGGCGATCACAAAGCGCTGTAGGATGTAAGGATGGTTTGTATCACCACACACACTCGTCGTTTAGAGGACTCCAGTGCTGTTTGGGGCACATTTGTAGCGGATAAAAGCAGAGTAGAATCCACATAATCTTAAACATGAGCTCAGTCCGTGTGGAGAAAGTGAAATTTAAGTCTTCTCAAATTAAGCACAACGCTTTCCAGAACCTCCAGACTCGTGGCTGCTGTGCGCCCTGGTGATTTGGATGCGAGCGCGCACCTGTTGGTTCTCTGGAAACTTGGACACTAAGTTGTACAAAGTGTGTTTTTACGTTGTAGGAATCCTGGAATTACTCGTAATTATGACCCATCGGATGCAGTCGTATCATCTTGAGTGCCAGGTCGTTTGGAAATGCATTTTGGCTCAAGCGTGCGCCCGCGGTGCGTCCTCGCCTCCTCGTCCGTGAAAATCCCGGCAGATACTCAGGAATTACAGCCAAACCTCACACACGGAGACTGAGAAAAGAGTCCAGCAACCTGATACGGTCTGTAGCGAGGAAACATTCGCAACACCGAGATAAGTTCTGTTGTCTGGCGACGTCTTGAGTCGTAACTCGGTGGAGAGCCCAGCCGGGGTTGGGTTTTTTTTGAGACTGCCAACTGACGGTACAACAGGTGCTATACATAAAGAGCAACTTCCCAGCCGAGGAAACTCCCCGGGATGTTAACTATTCCGTTGCTGCCTGGTCCAGTGAGGTGGTTCAATCATCAGTTACACAGAAAGATAGAGAGCCACGTCTTAGTCACGTTTCCAGGAACAACGATCTGCTGAGAAATAAATGAAGCAGGACAAAGACATTAGAAGAGCCCGGCTGAGTTTAAAAAAACAAAACAACAAAAAAAAAAAAAACAGAAAAAAACTGATGGGGAAAGCACTAAAGTAATGCAGCGATAGACGAAATAATCAACAAAGTTTTACCAAAATAAAAGCAGTGAGTGCTGTAGAATCCAAAGTAAAAGAATTAATTCTGAACATGTGTTTACTTTTGTTGCCCTGGAATTTTCTACATCATTTAAGGAAGGAAAGCAAGGAGGGGTAGACAGGATAGAGGGAGACATCATGGAATGATGGAAGAGAGGAAGAGCAGACGCAAGTAAAAGAAAAAAGGCAAGAAAGTAAAGAAGGGTGAAATGATGTTAACAAATGAGATGAATGGGGAAACATTTTGGTGACATTAAATGACATAAGTGACAGGCTTTGAGTGTAAAATCTGAATATACACATTAACAAGTGGTTGCAAACGGTGGATTAAAAGAAAAATTTGTATGTAAAGAACAAAAAAATGGACAATTTAACAACTTAGTTTAACAAACCATGAAAAATTTGTGAAACAATCTGTCTGCTTTCGCTTTGTGAGAGAGAAAATTAAGAACAAATAGACGTCTTTGGCTGGATTTCTCGTGTCTTTAAAAGTTTTATGAGAACAGATATCTTGCTAAGATGTAAGCATTTTTTGTCGGTGGTAAAACGCCCATTTATGCACTCTGGATCACACACAAGACCTATGTAATGTGTTACGCACTTGTTAAGGCTCATGGATATCTAATAAAACTCATTCTCTAAACACTGTGGCCTTTGTGGTCCACGTGCATTTCTTACCCGGTCTGTCATCATCCAACATACACACGATAAAACAATGAAGCATACAGTCCATAGTCACATCAGAGGGTTCGTGATTCAAAAGGAAATTTCCCATAAGAAAATATGTCTCTAAGTAAGCTCGTTTTAGCCAAAAGCCTCTTTGGGGTGATTGTTTAAACCCTGATTCATTTCCCCCATAGAGAGATAAAAGATGAACGCGGGCCCCCTTATTTGAGGAGGATTTATTCTCACACACTTTTCTGCGTTCTGCCGAAATCTTTCTGTGGAAGGAAATGTTTAGGCGCTTCTCAATTTGTCATATCAAAGCAGAGACACTGCTTGGAACAATACTCCCTCCTGTTCCCAATTTCCTTTCTCCCCGGCACATTGTTGTACCTCATCAAGTGTGTTTCATGTGGTTCCTCCCATCCTATTGTTGGCAAAATCTACTCGTGTATCCCCTGCTGTATGGTAAGTCTGCTACAGCACAGACACAACAATCAATGGGAGCTGGAGACATATTGAACCCATTCAGCCAGACACATGATGCAATGCTTGAACAATTTACCCCCAGTCTCACATTGCTCAGAATCTACCACCTCAAAGAACATGCAGAGCAGCCATCTCTCCTGCATAAAAGGTATGAAGGAGGGTTTGTGGTTTTAATCAAAGTTAATGGTTGGGAAAGGAAGCCATTGGGGCACTGATACAGTCATTATATATGTGTGTTGCCCCCGTGGAGAGGGGCATATAGAGGTCCTCTTGTGCCTGCTGCAAGGGCCAAGGCCCTTTGTGTAAAGGAGAGTATCACATTCCAGCCCCGCGAAGGCCTGCAGCAGATGTCAGCACTTCACAATGTGGAATCACTCTCTCTCTCTCCCTCTCTCTCTCTTTTTTACACGCACTCTCCCTCTCACCCACACACTCATTCACCCCTTGAGGTTTTGTCTGTAAAAGCTGCCTATTTTGTCTCGTTGTCCACGTTTGATTGCTGCTTCCAAGGTGGTCTTGAGAAACATGGAGTCTTTGATACTAAGAAATATAATAAACAGAGGAAATTAGAAACAAGGCAGACCTTTTGGGTCACGACTCACACACGGAGACATGCCAGCCAACCAGGAGGGCTCTGTGTCCACTGAGAAATGGAAATGTATACAACAGAGAATTCACAGTCCTCGTCTTCCAGCTAAATCCCATTAGACTTGCTTGCCTTTTTGGGGCACATGCTGTCAAACAAACAAATGCACCCCCCCCAATCATCCTGTATTAACACAACACACCTGTGATGGTGTCTGTGAAACTCGTTCTGTTCCAGATGAAATGAGATGAAACATCGGGGATCAGGCATGTTTTTAAAATGGATATCGTCCATTCTTACACTTGAAGAAAAGGAACTTTTAGGTGACTTCATTTGTAGGGTAAAACCTCTCTGTAGAAGCAGCTAATGCTGTGTGGTCCTGTTAGGAGTCATCTGAGTTAAAAGCTGTAGTTTTAATGCTGCACAGATGTGCAGAGGAATTTGGAAAAAATGCTTCAGCTTCTTTTTAGAATTAAAAACAAATTGCCTTCATTGCTGATACGGATCAAAACTCCAGCGTCCACATTCATATGTCTTGACTTTCCTCTTTGTATTAATGTGAATGTTTCCTGTAGTCTGATCTGTCATTGTGATATCAGCATGATTAATTGCCCCAGTTTACTCTGATGTTGGCCTTGAAACTAGAGCCCCCTGGTGGTGCCCCTCAAGCCTACAGTTTGCCCCATGCACACTTATTGATGCAGAAATTTCACTGAAACAGGAAAAAAAATGCATTGCATTTGATTAAAGTGGTCAAACTGTAGCTCAAGCCTTATCACCCTGGGAAACTGTAACCCCCATGCCCCCACTCTTTCCAATTCAGCAATCCTGCAGAATGCTTCCTCATTTCAAACATGTATGTACTGTAAATCACACACATTCACATACTGTAAATCTTAGGTGGATTCATTGCTAAATTAAATTTCCAGCTCACGCTTCCTTTCACTGAAATTGCTCGTCTGTTGTACTGGATTGTATCATATTTGTTGGGCTTTTTTTCTTACTGGGTTCAAATCCTGCACAGTTAATTGAGATTGTTGAACAGCTGCTTTATTGCTAGATGGGAAATCCCCAAATTAATCTCACAAATCAAATTATTCATACATCTGATATATTCAGTGTGAAAGAGATTGTTATGCAAAGCTCTTTATGGAGCAATATTTGTACATCATTAATGGGGAAAAGCCCAGTAGGCCAGTAGAAACTCAACTCATGATGCCATGATGCCGTAAGCTCTTTCTATTAACTACACTAGACTACTGATATTCATTTTGATCATGGACTTTTACTGCAGAACCTGTACTGGATTACTTTAAGATTCCACTGGTGCTTATTACCACAAGGGTGCCCTGGTTGGTGTGAAAATTATTCTGCTTAAAACGAGCCACTAAGGAGGAAGTGTGTGGTAATGCAAGCTAAGATGAAATTCTGTTGTGTAAGAGGAACAATTGAAAAATCAAAGATAAACAAACATAAATATCAAAATTTAATATTGGTTACCTCAAATATTTTTTACTGGTATTTGCTTATTGATGATTTTCAGGATGACATTGACTAAAAGAGCCAGAAAGGTGCTCCTCTGCTGAACAGCTTCCTGGCTGGATGCCTCCATCGTAATATTGGTTAGTGTTGGGCTTAATCAACATCTGCCTATAAGGAAGTCAGTTTTCATTATGGCAATGCACTCATTGAATGATCCAGGGGTCAGGTCCCCAAAAACTGCCAAACTTCATCAGTGGGGTATTGTAGTGTAGCCTGGCACCATGCGATGACGGATTGTACTTAGGGGTGACCATCTGCAAACCTGCAGGAGTACATTGTGTTTACACTCTCTGCATGTGGGTGTTGTGCTTGTTTACAGAGCAGATAGAGGAAACACCTGACTAAGGGAAAAGACAATAAAAGGACAACTGAGCATATGATCAGAGGCCAATATTTGGATATACCAGCCTGTTTAATGTGACAGGCTCTGTTGTTCTCCTTACACCACAATGTTTTATCTGTCATTTTGTCCATAAATTGTATCTATGTTAATGAACATGATATCTAGTGGTTTAAAGATGACACAAACATGATAGCGATGTGTCACCACAAGCGAGTCCAAGTCAGTTTAATCTTTTGTTTCCTGTGAAGATAAAATTATATTTTGGTCCTGGTCTGGACAAGCACTTGCCTACGATAAGAATGCTGACATTACGTAATGCCAGCATTTACTAGGAATAATGAATTAATCTCACACAGACATATTTTGACATAGACCACTTAAACATATCAAGTATAGGTTGCAAACCTCATCAGTGTAGCTGTCATTCTCTTCATCGTCATCCTTCCTGACTTCCATCGAAGCCTCACACACTTTGGCAGCTCCCATACTGTGTGCCTTTCCTCTCTTCCCAGCTATTTATCATGTTGCTTTATTCAACAGCCACCCATAACGTCGGAATTGGAACAAACATGTAAGCGAGTAGTGCACAGCGAAAGATCTTTCAAAGGACGTGTTTGTTAGAATTGCTACAAAGTGCTTTTTCCACCCCTGTCAAAAACCTTATTTTTTATTTGAATGAGAATATGACAGCACATATTTCTGTCTTGTAATAGTAGTAGAAATGCGGAGTGCATGCCAGGTATAATACCACAATAGTTTGGCTCAAACCAACTTGACATTTTTCTGGAATGGCACATGACTGTCCATCAAACACATGGCTCGCAGCCAGGCCCAGAACAGTTTCTTCAGGCAACACAAAAGGATCTTTGTCTGCGATTGCTTCCCTCCTGATTGTAACACCAGAACCATGCCCTGTGACATAAATCATTAATCTCTGTGCATGTGGTGCTGATTAATTTGTGTAGGCAAATGGAATGCCTTGTCAATCTTTATTATACTACAGGGATTCATAAGAAAAGGCCGCCCAGGTTGTTTGACACATAAGTGAGCAATGAGTATCAAAATCCTGGGAAAAATCAAGTCGGTGAGCTCGATTTCATTTTCACTGAAAGTACAACAGATCAGGGTTCCTGTTGTGGTGCTCAAAGTTCTTTTAGTTTTTCAGACGGAAGAGAGTTAATAGGTGCCATGTTCTAAGTACTACTGTTATATTTAAAGCCAAATCTATTATGTTCTGGTTATGTGAAAATATGTGGAAGTTCTTACTATAAAATATGAAAATATATCATTATTAAGATTTTACATGAAGA
>OMNV01002243.1:27684-57678 GCA_900303265.1 Brotula barbata
TTCTACATGAAGACTGACCTACTGTACGTTATTTGTCTGACAACAAAAAATCGAGTACATGGATTTTTTTATATATAGTATCAAACATTAATACAGAATTTAATTCACACAAGGGGTCATTGATCATTTCTGAGCTCAACATAGAGACAGTATCTGTTCTTCTGTTACGCAGAAGAGAGTTGAATTCACTCATTTATTAGCAATATAATCTACTTGCTTTTTCACTCTCTTCTTCCAAGAATACTAAAGAGTCTCAATCATAGTTTTATAGAGGAGCTGAGATAATATCTGAAGTTTACTGCAAAATCCATTTTCATTCTCTGGACGTGAAATTCTGTCGAGATCAAATCTGCCGAATAATGTGAGCAGTAAACAATTTCAAAGTCACAATCATGACAGGCATCCAACCAGTGCATAATCACTACACCGTGGCCTAGTTTGTCCATCTTGTGCCTGTCACAGAAGCGCGTGTGTGTGTCTGGAACCTGTAAGTTAAATGAATGAGGTTGGTGCTTATAGCCACACCTAGGATGTGATTCTGGATCGCCTTTCTCACTGATATAAGCTTTTACTGGCCAAAGTCAATAGGTAATTGTGTGCGGTTTCGTTGATATCAGCCTCTAAATTTGTCTAACTCCTGCTAAAGGGCTACAAATACAGTTTCGTGAATGTAAAAGGCATCAACAGTTAATAAAATGACACATATTGCCAATATACTGACAGCCAATAATGTGCCTCATGTACTTACATAAATAATCAATCCAACTGATATTGACACACACACACACACACACACATCCGCACATCAACCTGTTGGCAGACATGGAGGGACTTCAACATTACTGCTGTTTTTGATTCTCAAAGCGCTGCACTGGACAGCAAGTTTTTTTTTATTACTCAAAGAACATCAGTGTTGCATCCTAAAAATTCTTACATTCATTTCCTCTCTCATTCATAACTTTAAGTACACTTTGTTGAGAAGAAGGCTACAGATATGGTGATTACTTCGCTGTAGAGAAATATACGTTTAAACCTTATTATACCTTTCATCCGATCATTAATTTTTCTCACTCAGTTATTTACTCACCCACTTTCTCATATAATAAATAAAAAAAACAACGATTTTTGAATGAATGATCCTCTAGCCTGCTACGTCTACAGGATCCCTCAGCCTGTAGCGCCCGTGTCCTCCTCATGGCTCTGTTTTATGGTCTCTGACGTCCCATCTGCCGTTAAACGCCGCACAGACGTTGCCATAAATAGTGATGCGTTTGCCCGCGTCACGTGAACGCGGCCCCGCTGCCGTCACGTCGCGTTCAGCGGGGAGCGGCTGTCCGCGGTGCTGATGGGACTGATGCGCTCTCCGACTACGCGCTGCCTCTACTGCGCATGTTGCATGACAGGTACACGCAAGCCTCCATCTTGGGCATCCCGAGCTGAGGCGAAAGGGCAGCAGCCATATACACACCGATTCCAAATAACAACAAAAAGCGGGCGCGAAAATATAAGCAAAGAAAATCTGGCAATTTGCCGAGATGTAACTTTTTTTTGTTGTTGTTGTTTTCATTCAACAATTTGCGCCTGTGAAGAGGGCGGAGAACAGAATGGGAAAGAAAGACAGCGACTGGTCTGGGAGGCTCTCTTAACGACTATTTGCACAGTCCGCCGCACCGGGTTTACTTTTCGAAGGATTTGACAAGTGACAAAGCCAAACGGTGAGTGGAACTGCGCGACATTTTGTTTTATTTTCCCCTCGGCGCACGCGCTCATGTCAGGCGCCTTTACATGTGTGCGCGCGCTCACATGTAATGGCATCTCCTTCCTCCTTCCCCCCCGCCGTCATGGTGGTCGCGGTCGGCCGCGTCGTTCTCCCTCCAGCCCCTCATACTCTGGGCAGCATTTGGTTGTTACTTTTCTTTTCTCACGGAGATGCGACGAGCAGCTACAGGTTGTGAGTGTCCTGGCAGGCTACACTGGCTGCTTTGAATTGGTTGTATCTCGATATTAATGTTGTTTGGATAACAACAACAACAACACAGAGCGGCCATGCTGTGACTTGAGGCGATTAACGGGGATTTATCGACACCAAATTGTGAAATGCGTTTTTACTGTCTCGATATGGTCAACGCTAAACAAAATGTTGTTGTTTTTACGTTATTTACACCAAATGTCACAGGAGAATACTCAAAAGTACCATACAGTTGCTCATTTACATGAACATTTTCCACTCTTTGCAGCCATTATTTTCCCATAAGGCGTGGGAATGTTCTGGAATTTAATTTAGCAGCGAAAGCACATCCTGAGGAAGTTATATGGACACAGCAGAATTGCATATTGACCTTGTACTCATGGGGGCAAGCCATGTAAGAGTGCTTAAATACTGTCAGCCGCTGTATGACAAACAACATGCAGTTTAACATTCCCAGCAACAAGGACAGTCTTCTCTAAGAGAGGCACCGCCAAGGCCAAATCTGTGACATGTCCATGTTTTGGCTTAATGTCGCTCTGTTGAATGCAATCTTTTCAGCATGGTTGGATGTTCTGCTGTTAAATAATTCATATATATTCTCAGAGAATCCATAATGAAAACTCCTGATGTGCAATACGTTCACGTCACTGAATAGAAAGAAAATTCAATGATGTGCTGTTCTATAATTACACTCGGTTAAAAAAGGTACAATTAAGTATAATTATGAGGTAAAATTATAAATATATAAAAATATCTTGTCTTCCTGTGTGACCAGACATGGTAAACATCCTTCCTTTAATTTAATTCAACCCTTCAAACTTTAAGAGAAGCATTCTTTTTCAAACTTCCTGCTCTAACACGTAGGCAACGTACGATTTTGCACATTTCCCAGGCTTTACATAGCTGTTGTGACACAAGCAATCATTTTCCTAATTTGTGACAAATACACTGTATGTATTTTGTCAAATTGGTGGAGTGCCGCTTTACAGACCCTCTCTCCTCTTCCACCTTTTTATTTTAGGTACGGGAATAAAGATTGGAGGTGGGAGCTGCTATCAAATACATGCGAGAGAGAGCTTGGCAAAGAGGAATTGTAGGTCAGATAAAATATTGATATTTTTTCCTAAATGCCAAGTCCATTCTATTTTGTCTTGTAGAACAGGAACACCGCCCTCCTATTTTTGGAGCAAATCTGCAGATCGATGAAAAGATTTTGATTTAGTTTTGGCAAGCCAAGGTGTTCGCAAAGGCACAGGACCGAGATGTGGAAATGATTCTGCTGGTGAAGATGATGATCAATGTGTAGCTGAGGAGCAGACAGGGAGTTATTGGGCCAAGGCAGGGAAAATGAGAGCGCACAAGAGAGAGTGTCTCTGTCTAGACAATAAACTGCTTCAGTTAATATACGGGCCTGCTGGCAAGCAGGGGGTGAGGCTGTTGGCTTTGCCGTCGGTCTCGGTGTCCCGATGCAACGAAAGGGCACCACATTTCGAGGTGGAATGAATCACACAGGTACTACGGCTGTTAGCTGATTAATGGCCCCTATCAAGGAATGCAAAGAGGCTGTGAGCAGAAGGGTGTATTTATGTAGGAATATTTGTGGTAGTAGTGGTATTAGTCCACAATTCTATATTTATACCTGTACACTGTAGGATTTCAGGGTCAGGTATTGAGATCTAAACCCAGCAAAAATATAAAGTAAATCACATTCTATAGTGCCTGAATACCATGATATATATCTTTAGCAATACAAATCAGAATCTTTTTTATTGTAGATGCTAAGCTGAAGTTGACATTTATTTCAGCCCAGCCATTATTTCAGCACACATTCAATTAATGAATCCTGAATGACCCTCGTTATTCCAAGATGCTTGAGGTGCATAAATCCACTGGCTGGATGTATGATAAACCAGGTCGCACTGATTACAGAAATTTACTGTGTGTGTTATGTGGTATGAGTTAATGTATACACATTGCCAAAATAACGAAACGAATGAAGAGTGTGCGGTCAGTGTCACTAAATTCAGACATGGGAAGTTACAAGTTATAGTACGTAATCTTAAATGCAGCTTATTCATATTAAAACTTCAATAGCCATCATATTCTGATTTTGTTGCATGTGAAAATTATTTCACTGTAGTTGGAGAAATGTCAGATTCTGTGGTTTGTTTTTATTGAAGTAGTTTGTTTTCTCCTCCACAGGCTTACAACTTAACTCAGACCAGAATGAGCATGAAGAAGCTAGCCATCCTTCTCCTTGTCGTCTTTCTTTGTCTAGAAGAAGGCAGTGCCAAGGAAAAAGGAACAAAGAAGGGGAAAAAGAAAGGGAAGCAGGTTTACTGTCCTTCGTAAGTATGGGATTAAAGACTCTGGGCAGCCATTTATACACCATAACTAAACATATATATGTTATTTAGAATTTATTGCACAGGGTACATGCAGCAATCGCGCGGCATACTTATGTAGAGAATTAATTTTAATGTGGCTTTCTAACTACAAACTAAATGAAATGAAAGAAATTCTTGAATCCTCACTTTCATAAAAGACATAAAAGCGTCCTTTGAAGGTGCCTCAGTGTTAGAAAAGTTGTGCTCATATTCATTCATACTCCTATTCACTGCTTTTTATATTTTATAATTTGTCATTTTCATTCAGAACTCACACATCTTTTATCTGTGGATTTATTCACCCTTGAAAAGCTCTCCAATGCAATCCATGTCCAATGGACTTTCTCGAAATCAATGTTGTTACAAACCAAAAGCCTGTTGAATGCTTGGTTTCCATTCAAGCATTATGGAAATGAACAACATTGTGCTATTTCCCTATTTTATCTTGGTTTAATATCGGAGCTTCATGGCCATATGTGCTAGAGGGGAAAGCAATGCAGAGATAAATGCAGAAGAATATTTAATCACACAAAGAACAAGACTATATTGAGACAGGCATGCTTTGGGAGCTTTTGTGACTGAATTGTGCGCACAGGCTTCATGTATTGTTCCCACTAATGCCTTAAATGGTAACAAATGCTTTGACAATGAAACTTCTGAAATTAGAGAAAAGGCTTTTGATGTATTCTCAGCATTGGCAAGTGTAAGCCCTATGACATACTATATTTCTTGTCTAGTGTTGTTTTTGCCTTTGTGGACCGAGGGAATCACTTGGTTCCAGTTAAGCTATAGTGCTCCGGATTGTCAGAAATCTCTGTTAAAAGACAAAAAAACGTGGTTTAGTGAATCGGAGGCATATTTACTTTGATCAGGAGAACCGCAGAACATACACACACTGTGCAGCATTCCTGTGGAGCACTTTAACTCATCCTCATTGCATGATAAGGTTTACATAATGGTTGGTGAAGTGCTTTGAGAGGGGGGAAATTCTTTGGCTGTAGAATTCACCGCCACCCACATGGAGGCTTTCCATTTTTCCTTTCTCTCCTGCCAAATCCCGCTGTGCCCTTCCTTCTCTCAGTCCCATTGTTTTTTCATCAGTCGGTCTTACAAATAAATGATGTTTGACTGAGAGCCTTTGAATGTCACCACTTTGTGATATGGTGTTAATTTTCAGCAGAAGGCTGGGAGGTATTTTGTTGGCTAGTTCAGAGTCCATTTGAAAAAACAGAAAAAATATTTTGGCTGTTAAAAGGCATTAGCTTGTTGCCACCCACAGTGCTATTTTTGATAGTAGATGTTCTGTCTTGTATCAAGCTATCAGCCATTGTTTCTTCTTCGTCTTGATGTAGAAACACGTCAGAATAGAAGCTCTTTTAAAACATTCCTACACTTTAACAATGTCTGGGTGGTCCACATGTTAAAAGCTAATGTAATCCCCAAATGGTACCCTCTCAGGTTATAGTATAATCACATGAGTATACAGAGCAGAAGTGGCTTTACACTGTTCATCTGCCAAGAATTGGATTTGCTCATGCAATTGCGTGTACAGTTCGCTCTCTTTCTTGCTTGTTTGCAGACAGCTGTCATCTGAGGATCTGGCACGAGTCCCTGCAAATTCAACCAGTAACATCTTGAACAGGTTACTGATCAGCTATGATCCTCGAATAAGGCCCAACTTCAAAGGCAAGTCTCCTTTTCTCTTAATATGTTTTCAGCTCAACCGATATTTAATTCAGCTACAATGGTGTTGTGGTCATATAAGAAATGGGTATACAATGGATGCATAACTCATAATTTCCCCTTAAACTATAAGGCCCTGAAGCAGAACTGCACTGATGGCACATTTCTGCAGTTCTTATGCTTATATATAGATATATATACTATATATGTACTCGTATATTTCCTGTAGGGCACCACTGTTATGTAAGGTAATATCCTGGTTTAGCTGTCTTGCCTCAAAACCCACACGATGATGATTGACACTCAGGCAATTTAGTGTGTACTTAACATTAACTACAATCACTACTCATTAACTTATTAAGTTGATGAGTAGTTAAGCATATCCTACATTAGTTTGAAACATCTGCGAATTTTCATGCGAATGTAAATTTGCAGTGCTTGTTGAGGGCAGTTTGAGCAGGCAGTGAAAGAGAGATCAGGTAACTCAGCCCCCTTTTATTATTTTAGATGACAAAGTTATAATTATCGAAAGTCTAGTGTCTTTATTCATCCTGAGTGATATTCAACTAATATTTGGTGACAGTGCTGTTCAGAGACGGTGGTGGAGTGGTGTTTCCATCCACACATACACATCAGCTCTTAAACCTGCAGCAGCTGATTTTTATGGGTAAAAGTTTATTGTAATTAACCTAGTTTTTTTTTGTTAATCCCCTGGTGTCAATTTGCAGCAAGTTTAGCAAATATTGCTTTAAATCTAGAGATTTCAGGTTGTTCTCTGCCCCACGCCATCCAGTGGGCTCTGAGCGTTTTAGTGCACTCAAGGTCAGTTAAAGAGGCTGAAGGGAATTAATTTTTAACTGGAGCACCAGGGTTCACAGTCATCAGCACTCTCACAGTAACTGCCATGATGATGACAGTGCTCAGGGCCACACCAGGAATGAAGAACTGCCCTGGACTTATGATAGGACTTATTAGATATCCTCCATCCCATTCCCACACACTAGACATCACCACACATTGCATTTTAATTCAACTTCATTCATAAGTAGTTGAAAATCTGCTATTCACATAATATAAGATGTTAAAAGTGAGCAGACAACATGACACATTTTATTTGATGAATGTGTATAAACTTCACACGTCACACACACATTTGATTGCTTAATTGTCATTCGTCATGTCTGTGCCCGCAGCAGTTGTCCCTTACAATGACATGCATGCCCATAATTAGATTTTAAATAAATTAAGCTGAAAACATTTGAACTCTGACCACTTTGACAGCTCTCTCTGCACTGACAGCTCCAGTCCTGAGGAGCTGTTGTTGTTTCTGCACAGACCATAAACAGCTGATGTGGTCAATTTGCAGTTTCTAGTGCTCCCCACGCAAAATGTGGTGCCTCTAAGCCTCACTGATGGTCTTACCAGTCTTCAGGTGGATCCTCAGTCAGTCTCTGTTTTGTGGCACTTGGCATGACCTGTATGTGAGACTCAGTTTTTGATGTGGTGTGCGCAGCTCCCTCTCTGGCTGCCTCAGACTCATCCGGCAGCCAAACATCTGCTCCTCATTTCAGGGCGGGATGAAAGCTTCCCATCCATTAACATCAATGTTATAATCTCCCAAATTACATCCCGAGCTGGTCCTTGTTCATTACTTCCCTCAGGCCTTTAAAATCACAAGATTCTCTTATAGAACAGAGATGTAGAACAGATTCATAGATTCTACTACTTTATGCTTCTTGCATTGTAATTACACTCCTCTATTTTGTGCATCAATTCTGCCACTTGCTGGTTAGAATTGATGCTAAATACCTCCTTCTCGATGATACGTATACGTTATTTAAAGCAGGTTGAGCTGTATATTCATCTCAATAATTTTATTGGTTTATGTAAAGGGTCTAGTGGAGAAAGATGAGACAGCAGGGAGACACTGATCCTATTGAGAGAGCCATTTTATTACCTTGCAAAGTTGATGAAGTCTTTCACAAATTCTTATCAGTAGCAAAATCAATTTAATCATGAGATACAATACATTGGTGTAGAGGAAAATTGACTTAAAGGGTTGTGCGGCACATTCTGACACCCACTGTAAACTGCAAGCACAATGTAGTTCTCATTGTAAATGAAATGTGCAACACGATGGACTCTGTGCTATAAATGCTCTTATTTTATTTCATTTCCAGGTGTTCCTGTAGAGGACCGAGTCAACATTTTCATCAACAGCTTCGGTTCAATCCAGGAGACGACTATGGTACGACGCAATCCCACTTCACCAGCATCTCAGTATTGATAATCAATATTTCTGCCGTTCAGGAATTGCGTACCACTGCCATGAAACCGCTTTATCCAACAGATGAGAGGAATGCGCAAGCACGTTTTCAAGACTGTATCAGAACATTTAGCAGCAAGTCATTATGAGGACTGTGGTTTTCACGCTTCATTTATCTGATGGCTCAATTGCTGATAAAGAAGTGCAGCGTGAATGCTAATGTACACATTAGACTCAAGGACGCCGCTGGGTCGACTTGTGATCACTTAGAAAACAATAAAGAGAACATTCTCGAAGTTCTCTAATAAGCCTTCCTGACTGTTGTGTTTTAATGTCAAGCTGTTGGGTAGAGCGAGTAAACATTAGTTTTCTGAGTAAATATCTCAGTCATGTCACAGGGAAACTATAATTAATGCAGTAAAACACACTAATTGATTGAAATATTTTTACCTGATGCTATCTCGTTAATATCTCCAGTCAGTTTTACAGGGTGTGTCTGACTAATTTTAAACCCGACAAAGTAATTTATAGCATCATAATAAAACCAGCCTTCAAAATGTCATTGCCCACCACTGATGCTGTCCCATCTTGCGCCAAGAGTAACAAGATGGCAGGCATATCATAAGACCTATCATCATGCCAAGTCTAATAAAAGAACTGAAGTTTTGACCTTTAATGCTTTAGATTCGAGAACACTGCCAAGAAGCAGAAGTCTCCAAGAATTTGTGCGTGCTCTTGACTTAAAAAAAACAATGCAACACGAAAGGAGGGAAAGGAGAGATGGGAAAAATGTATAAATAAAAGTGAAGACACAACAGCAGCAATATGGCATTAAATAGTAAACTTTTCACATTTCTTATGTGTAGTTATACCACAGATCCATCATTTGCATTCTTTCATCAGTCAGTACAACTATTATGTAGCTATAAAGTATGCATGATTAAATGAAGTAAATGTTGCATAAGGCCAGAAATAAACTTCTAATTAAATTAATTTGGCCTATTCCCAAAGCTGTCAAACTGCCGTGCAGTGCAGCGTTTTACTCAAAATTGTCTTA
Source organism: Brotula barbata (assembly GCA_900303265.1). Taxonomy (NCBI): domain Eukaryota; kingdom Metazoa; phylum Chordata; class Actinopteri; order Ophidiiformes; family Ophidiidae; genus Brotula; species Brotula barbata. Next base: position 37,047 of record OMNV01002243.1, read on the forward strand.
GAGGACTGTTTGGTCAGTGGTAACTATGCCAGATAAATGCTCTGGTGAGTCTTGGTAGAAAGAAGACATGACTCCCACAACAACAACAAACCATATAAAGCTTTTAGCACATACAAATAGCCCAATTAATGTTACATCTTGCTTACCTAATGCTTGCTGAACAATCTAGTGAGTCTTTTTGAAAACAAATCGTCAATTTTCCCCTTGTGCTGCCGGATTTGACTCTGCCAGCACCTTCCCTCACAGGAACAGGGAGCAATCTCACCCTACCAGTGTGTGCTCTGCTCTGAGGCAAGTCTGGACAGCATCTAAGTCCAGAGGAGTGATCAATGTCTTACACTTTACTTCACAGGGAGTGACATTGTGTGCAGGGCCTTAGATCCTGTATCCTGGAATGTTAGCTGCATAAAAATCTCCTCTGAAAATATTTCTTTTGGCTGAAGATCAGAGGAATATGTCTGCACTCTGGTTGAAGATCCAACCAGAGGGGAATTTCACACTAGGGCCAGATTACAAAGTGATTAGGATTATACATGTTGAAACCTAAAAATGACAAAAACATGATTTTATTCCTGCAAAAAATAATGTTGAGCAGTTAAAAATGTGGCTGAGAGAGATGGTTAAAGAAAGAGGAGAGTGAGAATTAAAAAGTGACAAGAAATGAGCAAACAATTTATTTGAAGAGGTGGAGAAAGACTCCCAGATGGCAACTCCAGTCCCCTTCTTTCCCATGCTGCCCAAGGAGCAACTTAAAGAGTGTGAAAGTGTGAATGGTTCAGAATGAGCCAAGAAAGAGAAGGGAGAAACAGCTGGTCACCTCTGCCCCTCAATTTATCACTCGGTTGGGTATCTGATCTCAGGAAATCCTCATCATTCACACCTCCATCAGTCAAAACATCACCCTGAATCCAGTGTAGTTAACACGTCTATTTTCCTATTTATGATTGTGTTCATCAGGACAGGTTGACTAATTTGATGTTGCGAAATGAAATAAATTGCAGCTGTGTTTTTTAGTGCTTCTAAGCTCAAGTTTTTCGCGTAGATTAGTGGGAGCATTTGCGTTAAATCTCTTCGGAATCTACTGTGGAACTGGCAGCCTGATAGGGAGCCAAGGAGAAGATATATTTCCTTGTCTGGTTTTCAGAAAGAGGAACTTGAAGGAATTGGCCGCTGTTTCGGCAGTAGCTACTCATCTTGTTTCTTTAGGACTGGCTGGAAGCTGCAGTGTGAAAAAAGGTCGTATAGAAATGCTGTTTTCCTCTCCAATATCAGCTATCAACAAATTGGCTGCAACAATGTTTAATGGCAGGAAGATAAAGTGTAATCTGTTTTACTGCTAAATATATAAGCCAACTATAAGACTAGTGTGTGTAAATAATGAGTTTTTTAAGTTCCAGAATAATTTCACTATAGCAAGCAGTAGTGATAGTTTCTCTTTGTTAAGATTGATAATTGCACATCATAATTTATAAGGAATTTTGAAAAGGAGCATATTTTGCTACAGTTTCTTTTTTTGTATTCTCTCTAAGAAAGTCTTCTATGTAAGTATATGATTTTATAGTTTCATTTGGTTTACTGTGTGGGAGTACCGTATTCAACACTAGACATATAAGTGAAGATTTTAAGAAATAAGCACCAAGACCAGAAATGAAATAAAGTTCAGGGCAACATATGGCCCCAAGAGTTTTTACAAGGTCAAATGTAAGCTCTTATCAGCAATAATTTTATTTCATTATATATCCTCGGATTCATTTTGAATGCTACTCAGCTGTACAGAAACGAGAAAGAAAATTTGTTTAGTTTATGTGTTTCTTGTAGCCTATTAATTCTTTGGTTCCTCTGGCAGGATTTACTGCCGGGGGGGAGTTGCAGGGGGAGAGTTTGAGGGAGGTGATAGTGATAACAGTTGAGTTGTGTTCAATAAAAAATTTTATTTGATTTTTTTTTTTTAAAGAAGAAAAGAATAAGAATAATAATTCATGAATTAAGTTTCATACATGTGTGGTTTGTGACAAAAAGAGTTCAATCGTGTAATAGTGGTACCTCTCTATACAAAGGTAACAATGGGTGGAGTTTCTTCAGGATTAAGACAGATGCAGACATAACAGTATTATTGTACTGTGCCATACAGGTCCACACAACTTCCATGTCAGATTGTGCTTCAGTTCTCAATGAAGCCATATGAAGCCCACCAAAGTTGACTTTTGCCATATAGGTGACGATTCTTTGAAAGCATCACACCCTGGACACTTATCAAAATGTTATGACCACCACTAGAAGTGAAGGGCACAATTAGCAGAGGACGGTTCCAATCAATCAACATCTGACTTATGGGCCCAGCACTCTTGCGCTGTGCCATTCCGCTCTTCACAGGACAAACTGCAGATTAGAACCACAATCTCTCTACACACACACACACACACACAGCTGGGGGCTTTATTTGACATGTCATCCATCTTCACTCTCAGCATTAGTAGCTCTTCACAACACCAGGTTCCAGAAAAGAATGAGGTACGCCGTCAAAGTATGCACAACAGAACGGTGAAAAGCTTCACTGAGTCAAGAAGCAGTAGTGTGAAAACTGCACTAATAGGTCCACTAATAAGGTATTTGATATATCATGTATCGTTTGACTCAGCTGTGGGATTTCACTCAATGCATTGAAAATGTTTTCAAGTAGAAAATGTAAGTGTGCCAATGGGATGGATAGGCAGAATTATGAAGTAATTTTGTTTAGCTGGCTTGTGGGAATGTCAATAAAAGATAAAAGATTAGTTGCTCAGATAATAAAAAGATTTTATTAGAAGTGTATCTGAAGTATTTTCAGCTGGGTTAATGAGCTCATATAGTCTGTCTTAGTTGTTTAGTAGTTTTAATGAAATGTTAAAATGTCGCCTCTTGCAGTTTGGTGGATCAAGTTCTTGACCAGAGATTTAAAGTCATAAAAAGTAAAGGTTTCTGTGCACTTTCCATGCTCCCGTTTTCTTCTTGGAACACATTCATGGCCAGTAAGGAGCCAAAATTGATCACATATTGCATTTTGAGTCATTCAGATTTTATTTTTGTTTGCCAAATTTTTTTGTTGTGGTATACCATAAGATATTTTTTTCTTTTGTGTTGAATTGAACAGGATTACAGAGTAAACATCTTCCTGAGACAGCGCTGGAACGACCCAAGGCTGAAGTTACCTCAGGACTTCAAGTCCGATTCCCTCACCGTTGATCCTAAAATGTTCAAATGCCTGTGGAAACCTGACCTGTTCTTTGCTAACGAGAAGAGTGCAAACTTTCATGACGTTACACAGGAAAACATTCTCCTCTTCATCTTCCGTAATGGAGATGTACTCATCAGTATGAGGTAATGAAATTTTCATTAAGTTTTATCATTGTTTTGTCTGTTTAAATGTCGTATTTGTAGGTATTGTAAATATCCAAAGATATTATTAGAAGTAGATGGAAACAGTACTCAGTGTTCTGAACACTCATGAGCACTCAGCCAAAACTGAAAATGATGACAGAATTAATTCAAGCCCAAATATGCTCCAAAAATAGAAAAGACTGTTGAAGTTCCAGAAAATTGTCACATCACCTTAACTTTGAAAACTATTTTAAATAACATAGTATTTTTTTATTGTTGTCAGGAAAAAATATTGCGGTAACTGGAATAATGCTCCCTCGAACCCTCCTGAAATCCCCCTGGATTATTAGCACAAAGGACATGGCTATAGCATGATAGACATGGCAGAGCATTATTTCACAATGTCTAGTAATGTCTCCTGTTCAAATATGTTTCACTGTATATTCTGCTGTTTTTTGGGATTATAATAATCGTCAACGTGCAGAATGATCATGCTGTCATGGGCCTAGTTGCTCTAAAACTGATCCACTGTGCAAATATTGGCAATGGTGCAAATGTGTCATTGTCAGTGAGCCTCACACTACATACAGTTGGCACACAGAATTTCACTGTACTTCCCAGGCTTTTTAGCGAGCACGACACATTGGACACATACCACGCCACACAATTTTATACTCATAGTATCTTGTCAGCATTGTAAGCTGGTACATTATTTCATGTACACAATGTTCCATTCTTTGGAGCAACCAGCACTCATTAAATCTGACATTACACAGATGTTTCATGTTATTTATTTTTCTTTTTTTTGTTAATCTATATTGAAACCTTCGCTATCTTGTGCTATGGTATGATGTGCAAATAAAATGATGACCCACCTGTGCTCCCCCTTGTCACAGCAGCACTGTGCACACTGAATGAAAACATCATGATACTTTATTCAGTAAATCTGAGGGAAATGCATCAAACTTCAGAAATAAATTCCTAAATTAAATGACGTCAACAGGGAAATTTGGATGCCCACTTGTTGTAAGAGGGGAACACCAGGAAGATTAAACAACAGCATTTGACTTTCCTTCTCTCCCATTAGGTTGTCTATTACCCTTTCTTGTCCTCTGGATCTGACACTTTTCCCAATGGACACACAGAGGTGTAAAATGCAACTTGAAAGCTGTAAGTATTCCTGAACTACCGGGTGGCATTTGGGAGACATTTTTGAACTGGGGAAAAATATGTTGTTTTAGAAAATTGATTTGTTGGGGGAAATTAACGTTTTTTGCTTGTGTTGATAAGCCAATTTCAGCATCAACTATATAGAGACAGAATGAGTCTGCATATATTAAAGTTGTAATGAAGGTCACGTAGCTAAGTGAACTTGACTGCATCTTGTTTACAAAGCAGTTCAGGCCATATAAGAAAATATCTTCAAGCCATTTTACTGCTATTCCAAACTGCAATGGAGAAATTACATCTGTCACTGTGTAAGGCCATGTTAACATTCCTATTCTGGATTGTGTTTGCAAATTTGTGTGTGTGTGTTTACTGTTGTATCTTTGTGGATACTACACTTTAATAGGGCCCGTACTTTTTACCCCAGCCTTACTCTGTAATACCACGTGCTGTCTGAGTCCAGCCCGACAGTGAATTTTTTAAACTCTCCTGAGCCTGATGTTTATTTTTCTCTATGTATCTAAATCAAGTTTGGTAAAGTGAACGGAGAAAGAGAACCTGCTTAATGATTTTTTTGCTTTGACCCGTCTTGGTCCTCCAAGCATTTGTTCACATCGCAGAATATTGCACTTTTGTTTGTATGTCAAGCCTCAAGGTTGTAAATATGAAGCAAAACACCATGCAGACTGGGGCCTCTTAGTTTTCACATTGCATGAATTAATCGAACCACAATATGATCCATTCGCTCTTGTTCCTGTTTAAATGGGTGTGTTCACATATCCAAAAATGGTCCAAAACCAATATAAATCCAGCCCGAGATGAACCAAGAAGCTGGGTCAGACTGGGACAGCGATTTCAAGCTTTATACAAGACTTAACCTGCATTTACAGATGTGACTTTTTGTATGGGCAATGTATATGTGAAACTTCTTTGTTTACCTTCCTCTTTATGCAGTTGGTTACACAACAGATGACCTGCAGTTCATGTGGCAGACAGGAGACCCAGTGCAAATGGACGCCATCGCTCTGCCTCAATTTGATATCAGACAAGAGGATATTGATTATGGAAACTGCACCAAATTCTATGCAGGGACAGGTAATATCATAAAAAGTGAAATGTCTCTGTTAATTTGTCCTACTTTGAAAAAGGCAGATATTTGTGTGAAGTCCTAATATGGAACAAAAAACTTCATGTGGGAAGAGGATGATAATCGAAATGAAAATGAAAAATTACTGTCAACCAAAGAGGCGGTTTGACCTTAGTGCTCTGTCACTTGGGAGGCACACCACTGGCAAGGAGTCAGGCCTTTGCCATGGAAACCAGGCAAGAAACAAAGATCACCTTTGTGTACGACCGATTCCACCCTGCTCTGTGACACAGGCAGCCCTTATATGCTGTATAAAGATCACCCAGTGAGCCCTGGGCTAGCAAAACATTACTTCAGCCCATCCACTATACAATCCCATTAGGCCTACCAACCAGCTTATAAGGGCAGAAATAAAACTGCTCAAAAGCAGCATGTGAATGGTTTATACAAGTTTGTCCTAAAATAATGCAAAGTCAAATTAATTAAAGCAAAGTTATACTGTAAATATTTTGTGATAATTTGAATCAAGATATGCATATTTTAAAGACAGCTTGCAAGACTTCACACATGGTTAAGTCAAAATATGTCTGGGTTTTCTGCTTTCTTACTTTCGACTTGTTTCAGTCAAAAATGAGGCCAGTGTCTTTTGTCTGAGTTCTTCACAACTTCTGGTACTGTTGAAACAAGAAGTTTGTTCCATCCACACTGATTTCGAGGACGAATGTAACATCTCCTCCATCACCTTGGCCATATTTCTGATACTTCCCATAGTTGGCCAAAATACCATGTGATTTGCTACAACACTGATGCGGGATCAATCTGAGGAGCCCTGTGAAATTTGGAGCAATTACAATCAAGGGGAGGTACCAGAAGCAGAAAAGACAAAACCTTTGCTCAGGGGGTGTGCGCAGATAGCTTGCAAGATGTATTTTTCTACAAAAGTTCAACTTCTTTTTAAGTATAATGGGGCATTTAGAAACTTTCACTGCCGACTTGAATCGGCAGTGGAATAGGAGCGTGTGTAAAAGGTCTCTCACTTGATGTTGACCTTAACTAGTGTCTTACCATTCCTTTAATTCACCTTTTCCTGCTTCAAAGTATTTCTTTAAATTTTTTTAATATATGATGAAAAGTTGCTTTCCAACTGTAGCCTCACTGTCTTCTCTCTAATACAGGGTATTACACATGCGTGGAGGTCATCTTCACATTAAGGCGACAGGTTGGCTTCTATATGATGGGTGTTTATGCTCCCACACTGCTCATTGTGGTCCTCTCCTGGCTGTCCTTCTGGATTAACCCTGATGCCAGTGCTGCCAGGGTCCCTTTGGGTATGGCTCACTTTGACACCATTAATTCATCACTATTTATCAATTTACAGTAACTGTAAATGGCACTAGTTCAATGTTATTCTTTGTCGCTGTTGTTTTTTTGTAGTTTTTTTTATTGTAGAAAAAATGCCCATCAATTGCTTTTTCATTGCTCATATTTTGGCCCGCATACATCTCCACAACATCACTAATCACTGTGACAGTTGAAAGAACATCTTTTGCTTCAAATATATATAGATAGACACCAGTGCAAATGCCTAATTTTCAGACAAGCCACAAATTACTAAATATTCGGCCATTTCAGATGGTTATTAAAATTTCCAGAACAACATACCATTTTATTTAAGAATTCTGAATGGTTTATCACACTACTGCAGTGCAACACTAAACAAAAAGACATGACAGCCAGCAGCAACCTAAAGTTTTGCAGTACAGCTTAAGCCTAAGCCACAAATATCATGTATAAAAGTTCAGGTTTTTGGAATTCAAAGTCAGTGGTGTCTGATGCTCTTATTTCCTGTTTACAATACAGTTCAGCTGTGTACAGGTATGGTACGGCTTATATTAAGGACACAGACTTCCACCGCATATAAGGACATGAAGTAATATTTGGCCATCAAGTGCACTAAAGTTTAAAATATACAGTCTTAACGGCTAGGCTTCTACTACTAGTTGAAGCCAAGTGTAAGTGTTTTTATTTCTGGGTAAATTCTTGTTGTAATCAAGGTGAAGGAACCTGTGTCTTATTAGAAGGTTGAGAGGAGCCAGGACACGCTCAGCAAGCCAACAGACACACCTGATCTCTATTAATCAAATTAGTGCAGAGATGTGCTGAGCCTCATGAGGGGCAGCGCATTTTTCCCTAAACAAGGGTATCTGGCCTGGTCTGAGAAGGATCTAGATTAATAGACAATTTGTCTAGACCCTGAAGGGGGTGCATGAGAGGCTCAGCCATGGTTTTGCTTGTCTTACATTCTGTTTTTGTAAATAAATTGGAGGAAGAACTACCTCTAGTGTCTTTACAGAATTCGTGGTTGTCAGAGTATTGCATTATGGAAGAGGAACAGAAACCTTTAAACTAGGTGCCTGCACATTTTTGGAACACAAAACAACAGCCTGTTTGGGGTTATCACCTGCTATCCTAACTATTGGCTTTGCCTCATTAAAGCACTCTGATTGTGATATCACATCCTCATTGTTCATTCTCTGCCTGATTTCTTCATGTGGCCTTGATATTTGAGGTCATGCATGCTTCCATGTATCATACTAATTCTCAAACAAACACCATTTTGAATGTCTGGGATTAAAGGAGCTCACTAAGGGTAGGAGGCCTTGTTTGAATTGTAAATGTTTCAAGTTTCACCCACGTATCACCCGAGCACCCTGTCTGTACAGAGCTGCATGGATAAGAGAATTCATTGTTATCCCACACCAATCATCCACTTCCTCCTTCTCCCCATTCTCCCTCCAGTTGTTTACCACCACTTTCATTCCATCATCACTCCTACTCCTCCAGGAAGCCTCTTCTGAGTCCTCTCTAAATGGGATCAGTACAGGTCAGTCATCACCCAGGTGTGGGACTCCCTCGTTTATTGCTCTGTGTTGTTTGTGAGCATTTGTATGTGCGTGTGTGTCCATGCATCCTTTCAGTAGCCACGTAGGCCGAGCAATGTTTTCACAGCATATTTTTGTTTTTTACATAGAGCAAAGGTAACCGAAAAGGATTTGATGTTGTACACTGCAAAAATCATGATCTTATTAAGTTATGTTATACAGTGTAAAAAATGTTTTTCTTCCCAAATACTGAGGTGTTGCTTAATTGTTGCTTGTTTTGATAACTGATACTATTGGGACTCAATGTCAGACACTTGTAAGAGAAAGAAAATCAAACTATTTCACAATGGAAATCATTTAATTATTTTATTATTATTATCCATATATAGAGGGGAAATGTTATTAGTCTCATTGGTTCTGTTATCACAAAATATACTGTCTTAAATCAGCATCCATCCATCCAGCCATTCTGTATACCTTATCCATGTCTGGGTCGTGGTAGGGCTGGGGCCTATCCCAGCAGTCATTGGGTGAAAGGCGAAGTACAGCCTGGACAGCCCAGACAGACAACTCTATCACACTCCCATTCATACCTACGGACAATTTAGATACTCCAATTCACCGAAGCTCCATGTATGTATTAATTCAAGTCTGTGGTAGATATGCAATTGAAACTTCCCATGTTACCGTGGTGTGTAGTGTATACAGAGGAGATAATAGTAAAAAGATACGCATTACCTTTTTATGCATCCAACTTCTTTTCTTTTTTGCTGACCTTTGACTGACAAGAAGGTTACGTGTCTTCTCTGTCTAGGTATCCTCTCTGTGCTTTCTCTGTCCTCTGAGTGTACCTCCTTGGCTTCGGAGCTGCCCAAGGTATCCTACGTCAAGGCCATCGACATCTGGCTCATTGCTTGCCTGCTGTTTGGTTTCGCCTCACTGGTGGAGTATGCAGTGGTTCAAGTGATGCTCAACAGCCCAAAGCGCATTGAGGCAGAGAAGGCCAAAATAGCATCCAAAGAGAAGGCAGCGGGAAAGAACCCTGCTGCCAGGAACAACACGGTCAACGGGACCGGAGGGACACCGCTTCATGTCAGCACCTTGCATGTCAGTAGATCTGGTTTGGTTTTTGATTTGGTTGGGCATGTGTGAGTTTGCTTGCCAGTGTCCATTTTAATCGCTGTTTATGTAAATGCCTCTATGAAGCCACCTTGCTAACACATCATGGAATGTAACTAGTTAATCTCGCAGATTGTACAACACCTGAGGCCTGGAGATGTAATCAAAATGCAAAACAGGAAAATCTAATTATTAAAAATTGGCACAGACTAACAAACACAGCTTAGTTAGAACTAAAAACTAACACTCTCATTCACATCGAGCATGCAGGGTGCAGTATGGGGCTTCCAGTTATATGCCTAATTGAAATTAAATTTTGTCTGTTTCTGTATTAGACTGTGCCACATTTAAACTGAGGGGATTACATTATTCCATTGATATTTAATGGGTTTTCTTGTCAAAACCAAATCAAATAAAAACGGTTTAATGAACATAATGAATTCAGTGAGAAAGTGTCCACCGCCTGATTAGATCTTCTTCATTCTTCTGGAGGCCTTCTGGGAAGTTGATGAAAGGAATTATTTTTGATGGCAATCTGCATCTGGAATACAGTTTTGAAGAAGTATTGGTTGTCATGGAGAGGTTACAAGTTGATCTCGTTCTTTTTCTTGTAAAATTACAATGTCTTGAAGAGCAAACCACTTTATAAAAGCACTCTGTTTTCAACTTATAGCAAGAATGTCCTTTAATTGATTCTGATTGGGACCATTCTGGATTTAGCACATGCTATGGTCGTTCCCTCAAAGTGTCCAAATTTCCCTCCCACTGTCAAAGTCACGTAGATTAAATGGACTGTAGGTGTGAATGTGAGCACGCAGAAGTTTGTCTCTGAGATGGTTGTAAAGAATAGTATCGGCTGACTCTTTGGTCTGAACCCTGTTTTTTCTTGCTTTGCTCTTCTCTCACGCCCAGGTTGGGGAGACGCGCTGCAAGAAAGTTTGCACATCTAAATCAGACCTGCGGACCAATGACTTCAGCATCGTTGGTTCACTCCCACGAGACTTTGAGCTGTCAAACTTTGACTGTTACGGGAAGCCTATTGAAACAGGCATGGGTCTTGGAAAATCGCAGGCCAAGAACAGCAAGAAACCCCCTCCTCCGAAACCCGTGATCCCCTCGGCTGCCAAGAGGGTCGACCTTTACTCTCGAGCTCTCTTCCCTTTCTCCTTCCTCTTCTTCAATGTAATTTATTGGTCCATATACCTGTGATTATATTTAAAATCATCATGTCTCATTGACCCTCTGCACCACCCCCACGATTTCTTTATCGCTAAGGTTATATACACAGATTTTTATTACAATGTGACCATCCATCATTGATAAATATGAAAAATACCCATAAAAATGGTTGCTGAGATGAAAGTGAAGCTACATACAATTATTGAATTTATATTTGCGTAAACATGTATTAAATAAGTATTAAACAATTAGTATCCCGTAAGCTTTTTTCCCTGGCCTCTTAGAATAATATATTTTGCTTAATCATAGTGGTGGTAGAAAAGCTGGTAAATGGTGTGTAATCTAATCAATCAAATCAAAGATTAATTGCACAGTGATTGAGCAGAAGGTGTATGATCTATAAGAGCAGATTGTAAATAACCACAAGTTTTGGCACCTGGTGAAAGACTGCCCAGAGTTTTAATAAGCGAAAGCATTTTATTTTAGCTTCATACAAAATGTAGCAATGTAATTATGTTGCATGTTAAACATTGCATGTATATGAAGATAGGATGTAAACATATAGAGAGTGTATTTATTAAATTTATGACTTATTTATTCGTTTGCTCTTGAGTGTGGAAGTGGAATAACGAAACGCGTTCTCCTGTCCAGATGGTCATGTGACACACTGCCAATCTAACAATTGTAATGTTTCACGTCTCCCACTCATGTCGTGTACAAATGTTTGTGAAATTTACAAACAAAGACCAATAAATGATGAAATAACTTTTCACCCTTTGTTTTGGACACATTTGAACTTTGAGTCTTTGTGTGTGAAAAACTGTTGCTTTTTTTGTTTTTTATTTTATATTAATTAGTAGATGACATTAAACATGCTGAAGGTTGCCAAGATGGTCTCATTTTCACCTGCAGGGCCTTGGCAGAATGTTTAATGGCCGTACCTTCAGAGGGAGAAGTCTGTTGATCCTCAGTATCCCCCCCACTGCTCTGCCAACACATGCAACCAAACAGATGTTCCACAGAGGCTCAACCTCGCCTAATCCACTACACCACACATCTATTATTCATGGAAACCTGCGTGGAAAATGACCCCTGACTATCACTGATACATTTCTCATGTGATATCTGTCTGCTGCTTAATGAACCGAGATAGATGCTGACCTCATGTCATATCAATGATGTGAGCTAAATTGGCCCAAGATTGCACATGGAAAGGACAGCAGAATTATGATTGCTAGCATGGATTGTTTGGGGTAAGACTACATTTAGGACACAGGGAAGGAAGATGTGGTTTAACAGACTAGATGTCTTTTGTTCTGTGGCTGCCATGGTTACAGACATGGGAAGAAATTTTGCCTTTTACTGGGCAGACCAGCCTGAGAAATTGTTTTGCCAGCAGAATGGAATTCATCAAGCGAAATATTAAACACCTCGACTGTTACATGTGAAACTGCAAGAGAGGGATACATGTGTGATCCGTGGATTTATGGTGAATGTGCCGATATGCAGTGAGTATTCACAGATTTAAATACTCACCTCCTTTCACCTCTGCCTCTGAATCTTAAATGAGGAAGATTGTGCATTGCAGTGCCCTCCAATGGCCGAATCTATATTTGTTTATTGTAATGAGGAGATAAAATCCTCTCCAGGGATAAAATTAGAGATGCAGGACCATGGCGTCTGTAGCTGCATGGACAACAGCACTGTTAGAAAAGGGACACAGAGACATGAGATATGTACTCAAAGTGACACATGACCACAGCAGAGACATTTTACAGGAGAAGCTGCATCAGATTAACACTGACACCGCTCTCTGTATGAGGCCTGCACTCATGTTCATGATCAAGCTTTATTTATATACTACTTATCTGTTTTAGATTTACGATTTAGATTTGAAGGCATTTATCTGTTGTTATTACTCACAAGAATTACAGCACAAAAAATCACAATAAGTCAGCAATTTTGTAAACAAAAGAGTGAAGAGCACACTGACTGAAATGGCACAAAGATGCATCAAATACAGCTCCTCTCTTGACCGCTGTGACTGGCTCTCCACCCCCACTCTCTGCAGCACCCTGCCAGCACACTGTGCAGTAACCTATATCACACAGGCTGCTTTCTAATCCAACATGACCCCTCACCAGGCACCGACCCAGGCCACCAAGAAAACTGCCCTGACAGTCAGCCAATGATTAGTGGAGGAACTGTGGGGGAGGAATCCCAGGGTGCACGGGAAGATCAATTAGTGTCCACACAGCGCTCACAGATCGCTGTTGTGCTTTTATGGCTACGCCTTGGCCAAAACTGGTTCTTCCAAAGGATATGTTGATTAAATAAAAATACAGTGATAATAAATAAAATTCCTCCTTGAACGTCTCTATTTTAATTGGATTCAATAATAAAATAATCATTTTCCTGGTATGAGAAATTAATTTTAAAAACCATGGCGTTCAATAAACCATAATTTTATTGTCTGTGTATCTTTAAATGTCATCTTTTGACGCCTGTATCTGTTTGTTTCCTCCCTCTCATAGTTGTGCATGGTCATGAGAAAAGTTCTGATTTTATCTGAAACATAAATCACAATAAGGTATTTTCCAAAAACAGTCAATGTCAGAAACTCAATCCCATTGAAAAGAAATCCCATTGTCTGGCTTGGTAGGAGAATAAAGCAGCGCTGGGAACGTGCAAGTGTGGGAAGTATTGATGATGCCATTTCCCTCAAGAGGCTGAGGTGGCAAGACGAGAAAAGATAGACTGATGAGGGACGGGTGGATTAAACAGTGAAGGTGAATATCGTGGTAGATATTGATAGAGGGTGTGAAAACAACACAAAGGATAAAAAAAAGAGATGGAGGAGCATCCACTCCAATAAATTCTAATATTTGTGGCATCAATTTTACATTTGGGATTGTTGCTTTATAGAATTGCTTTTTTTGAATGGTGATGCCTGCTCTTAGTCTCAAGTGGAAACGCTCAAAATTGGACTTTTCAGTATATGGAATCAGTTAACATCTGATAACAGAAATTGATACACAAGTGAGTCCTTTCTCCTTTATTTATCAATAATGTGTTCACGAAACTTGGAAAACTTCTATTCCCAATACACTTTCAATCCAAGCAACTTCATTACAGCTGCAGATAAAAATCATCCAGGTTAATTAAAATTCCTGTAAATAGACATTACTTGGATATAAGTTATCTTTGGACTGAGTGTGTTTTAAGCAGAGCTGCATTAGTTCAGAGTGGACGCCATTGATGCAGTCAAAGTGTCCAGTCTCAGCACTCTTACCGACCTTGGTTGTGATCCCTGCAGCTCTCACACCTTAGAGCACTTGGGTGTAATGGCGGTATATGCTTGGCTTAGCAACTTTTGCTGTATCCAAAGGCCTTGTTGTGTATTCCCATCACCTCTTGGCTGTATGATTAAAGAAGGACGGCACAGAGGCACTAATATTGGTTCCAATCAACCAAAACCTTGGAAAGATACAACAAAATGTCAATATGATTTTGGAGGTAATGTTTTAGTCAGAAGAATTAGAGTGAGATGAAGATGTCTGATTCTACGACGTACATTATATACAAAACTGTACTTTGTGGTTCTTGTGCTCAGACTCATAACACCATGGTACCAATGCAGACAGAAATGGAAACTCCACGTGTAAGGATGAGCTAAATACTCTATGAATGACAGTTGAGGCCATTAAGACACATTTGTTGCGTTGTCTTCTCTCTTCCTGTTATTTAGACATTAATGAGATGTGACCTATCATATAAGTGACCTCTACCTTCATGCATATTTGCCCTAGTGGATTGGGTTATTCATTGAATCTCCTGTTATTATCAATAAAAGAAGCAAGCTAGTCCATCCCTTGAGATTTGCCACAAACCCACTTTCCCAATGTCTCTCTAAACAACACTGACTCTTTCAAACTCCACAAATAAAAGTCCCAGGAGGGGCAAAAATGTCAACAAATGCAAATAACTCCACATACATAATAAATCATAATATTTGTCATCAGGTTAAATTCTGGTCCAGCACTCAGGGTAGCAGCAACAAATGAATGCCTTAAAGCAAACACTTATAAGGCAACCAAGGCAATCACTTCAATAAACACTTGTTAAATGACTTGGCTTTGACTCTTGGCATTTATTTGAGTCTATTGATTTTAACGTAGCATAGTAAATTCATCAGTTGATTGTGAATTAATTCCATTCCGACGCCACAAACCCATGCACTTCTGTACTGTAACCCCTCGTTTACCTCACGCGCTGTGAATGCACATCAACGCAGACTGTGCCTCATAAGACGGTTCAAAGCGAATAACGTTTCACTTCATGGCTGTAGCAGAGTGTAGCCATGCATGCCAGAGCCTCTAGACAAGGTCAAACAGATGAGCACGTGCGAGCAAGTGTAGCACAAGCAATGGAGCATGGAATTTACTTTGCCAGGGTTAGAGCTCACACTCACTCCGGGTGGAGTACGACACCAAAAAGGTTTAGCATTCCAGCTGCTGCACGGAGTGACAGGGAGAGTGCCACACACGCACACAAACACACAAACACACACACACACACACATACACACATCAAAAAATAGGTCTGACATTCACAATCGAGGCATATTGTGGTACGGAAGAATTCCCCAGTGTTGTGACCAGTGTGATGAGCTGTCCATGGTGCTGAAGCCTGACAATCTCAATAGCTCAACTCTTCTATTGCATTTTACTGCTGCCACTTCCACTCTCAGCCTCATTAGTTTGCTCCCAGACTATCTAACACCACCCAATGATTCATATACATCTGTCTGTGGAGGCTGAGACATGCATATTAACCAGGGAACAGAACTGCCATTTATTTCCTCTCCGCTTCTGAAACAGCTCCCTACCATTTAACCCTGCTCCAAAAGGCACTTTAAACACGTTGCCATGGATTTGCATGCATGGCGTGGGATTAAAATAAGCAGCAGATCAAAGTTAAACAGGCGATTTGTTTGATGGTTATTCCCAGGAGATGAGGAATGGGTGCGAGCTGACGCATTTGATGAGCTTTCTGAGGAAGGATGCTACCTGTATGTGTTTAGAGAAGGCTCGTCTTATGGGTGATTTTCAGGTGATATTTGTTAGATTTACATTCGGTTCCTCTCCAAGATGTCTGTAAGATTAGAAGGATTTCACCGATTTATGCAACATGCTCCAGTTGATATTTCTGTTCTGTACAAAGGCATAAACTCTGGCAATATTGGACAATTCTGGAAAATACAAAAAGAGAAGAAAATGACTCATTCTTGCAGATGTAAGAGGCTGCGATCTTAAAACAGAGCAGAAGGTGAGCCAGCAGTGACAGACGCCATCCATATAAGGTCACATAACAACACTGATGCTGCTCACTCATTCTAGACTCTGTGCACGACTCAAATATACAGATTGGAAATGTTCTTTGGAAAATCTTGGACTTCTCATACGATAAAGATTCAAGGTGTGGGTGTAGTACACACACACTCACACACACAAAGTGAAAAATGGGTTCCTGAGTTGTACCAATAGATCTCAAAAAAGATGAAATTGTGAGAGAAAAAAGTCCCATCTGGGGATTCTTGTACTTTGAGATCAGGTGAGAGATGTCCTGCTGCTCTGAAATGGAGTCGAAACTCTTGAGATTTGACAAATCTCAAAGCTTTCTGCAACTGAGGTGGAAATTCAGTGTTTGTACCAACAGTTGCCTTTAATAGGCTTATCTCAACTCCATGCAAAACCTCATCTACCACCGTGAGCTGTGGGGAAATATTTGCGGAACAGAAGGAGAAAGTAGTACATAATGGTTGTGGATGGATGGATATATGGATGGATGGATGGAATCTGTTCCAACCTCTTTTTAGGGACTCGGGGGAGTTGATCCATATGGAGGATGACAATGCAAAGATAGCACTCCGATTAGAGCTGTCAATTGATATGTAGGTCAAGACACAAACACCAACGGGGTTGAGGACACTCCACTTATACGCCCTTGTTGTCAATAATCGCTTCCTGCTCGCCTGCTCATTAGCATTCCTTACTTGTGGGTGTGATGCTGAAAGGATCTCTGGCGCGCCGAGCGGAGGCGCGCAGTGTCTCTGCGCGTTTGGAGGAGGAATCAGCTGCCGGCAGGAGGCGAGCGACGAGGAGCGGAAGGAGAAGCACAGCGCAGGCTACCATTCCTCCACTGCTGGTGTCCTTTGACTGCGAGCCACCTGCAGAAAACGCTTCGGTGCTGCAATCTGTTTTGTTGTTTTGTTTTGTTCTCCTCCATCCCACCAAGGCTGAAGTCTGAAGTCCAATATGTGTCGGATCTAACATCCGCGGGGGAAAACGAGGAATATCTGTCTCCCTGGTGGATGTGGACATCTAAGCTGTGGTCATGCAAAAGATAGTGAATTTATCCGTTTCGTTGCTGCTGGTTTTATGGGGCTGCGCGCTCGGAGGCTCGCCCAGTGTTCAAATCGGTACGTATGCGTAAAAACAAAGAATGAATGGTTTCGAGGCGGGTTGAGTACACAGCAGGGTGGTGGATGATTATTCTAATATGTGTTTCAGGGGGACTCTTTCCAAGAGGCGCGGATCAAGAGTACAGCGCGTTTCGGATAGGAATGGTTCAGTTTGGCACCTCGGAATTCAGATTGACGCCTCACATTGATAATCTGGAAGTGGCCAACAGTTTCGCCGTCACCAATTGCTGTAAGTGACACATTTTTTCCTTTTTATTATTCATGCGTGATTTCTCTACGCGCCCACGCCGGCCATTATACTCTCATGTCCATGTTGTGTGTGCGTGCGTGCGTGTGTGTGTTTGTCAGGTGGTTTGAGGCAGTTCAGTTACAATGGAGAGATTAAGGTGTCTAATCTATATTCTGTCAGCAAACATGACGAGGCGGTGAGATGGGGAGTTGAGAATGGAATGAGCGGGCAGGGAAAGTTGGTTTCCACGGTAACCGTCAATCACCTCCATCCCATTTTCATTCCTTTAGATTCAGAGATCCGAAGGAGCAACACTGTAAAAAAAAAAAAAATCAACAAAATCAACAAAAGCGAGAAAACAACAAAGAAAAAAAACGTTTTCTTGTCTTTGTTTTAGTTTGAAGTAAGTAAGATTGTGAGTAAATAATAAAATCGTTGTGCACAATTCAACAGTTTTCTTTTATTTGTAAATTATATTTCAATCCAACTCTTCGAGAAATAATAACAAGTCGATTCTCTTCTATAATCGGACTTAATTCATCCTTACCCTTAAAATAAAGACAAAAAAACAGTTGGAATATGACGATGATGTCAAATAACAAACGCGGTTTTCTCTCATCTCAAAAAGAAAATGCAATTAAATGCAATTGACTTGCTGAGATAGACATTTATTTGTGTTTATTTAATTTTTTTAGCAGTGTACATCGATGTCACGTTTTTTTTTGTCACCTCAGAAGAATCAGTTCCACTGTGGGCTCGTCCCTTTCGGCGCCTATAGGTTTGCCCACGTATGTTTACGCGGAGCATCTGACGCGCCATTAAACGGTGCGCTGAGGATTAACACGGCACAAGAACAGCCGAGGTCCTTAAAGGATGTGGTCGCTGTTCTTTAGGAGCAGGTGTGTCTGTGTGTGTGAGAGAGAGAGAGATTCTGCCGCCTCACATCCAGCTAAGGAGGCTTAAGATGAGCTATCACATCTAATCTGTATGTATTCACTAAAGCAGGCTGCTCGGTGCCCCCAATGTTCCATTTGAAGTAACCATGGTGCGCAGCAGAAAAGGTTCCAATGTTTCTAATAGCCATCCGCTCACAGGCGGTTGCCAAGCGACTGTTCCTTCCAACACTCCCCTTAACATAAATCAGACGCTTCTGATTGGTGCGCGCATCAGTCCTATTGATTCCATTATCATATAAAAGATTCCTCAGTGCGTCCGACCAGAGGAAAGATGGTGGAGACAGTGAAGTCACAAGAAGATCATCATCAATATTCCTCCTCCAGATATCCCATAAGGACAAAACATGTTTTGTATTTTTAATATCTCTGTTAATTAAGCGCACTTATCATGCAGCACATCCATAATGCATTGTGTTTGGGATTAGCTGATTTGAATAATTAAATAATAATATTATAACACTGTAAAGAATGTAGCATGTATGATTTGTCATGTGTGTATCATTTTCACGTGTGCCCTGATTTGCTTCATTCTCCTCCAGTGACTCTGTGTGTGCTTACGTAATAATTCAACCATCACCAGATTAAGGCAGAAGTCAGATTATTGCTCCATCCCTTAATTGGGTTATCTGGATGGAATTAAGATAACGCATTGTCCTTATTGTTCTGGATCGGTCCGACGGCTGTGGCATGCAAACACTTCAGTCTGACGTGTTTTGGAATGAAACATGCGAAGCAGCCACACGAACAGCCAGCAGAGGTGACACATTTAATTACACAAAATCCATCATCACCAACCTCCCCCTGTTCCCATTCCACTCTCCTCCCTGCTTTATGACACCAGTAAAACCCTGGCATTTACATCCTCAACGGCCAAATTACCAAAAATATCAGTCTTCGTAAAACCAACTAAATGTGATCCTTGTAAAAATGTTCGGCGTGCATGTCAGTGATTCATAGTTTGAATGTAAATATACGAGTGGAGGTTTAATGGTCTGATGGTCTGAGGTAACGTAGTCTTGATATACATATGAAATACACTAATGGATGAGTGGATGCCCACCATTGACTGACAGAAGACGCGATCTGATGTGAACGTCTGAGAGGCTGGGTTTATTTAACGCAGCACGGAGCCCGAGTACAGCTCTGTGCTTGAACCCCAGCATGGCTCTCTAATGGACTACTGATGTAGGAGTTAATAATGAGAGGGGTGGTGGGGTGAGGACAGGTCGGCAGGGCTGGGCTTTTAAGCCGGTAGATGGCAGTCTTCCTTAGAGCACCGTCGACCCGCATTTATCTGTAATTACAGAGCATGAAACCAACCCGACCGCTCTGTCTCTGCTAAAAATGAACTCTGAAGTTTTAAGCCTGTAACACTGCAACCTGTTGAGTGTTAAAAAACTCTGTGCTGTCCCGGTGTATCAGCGATGAGCTTTCATGTTGGTTACAGCTGCAGCACTTTTATCATAAAAAAAGGGCAAATTATGAAATTGAATACACTGTGACGCTCAAGATATTTGATTGAAGAAGTACTTGTGATTGTGAGGCAAATCTCGATTAGATGTTTTTAGAAATTTTGGATGACAAGAATTTTATTTTGGTATTCCAAAACTGAGATTCCAGGATTAAAACATTTTGAAGGCTTACTCCTCCTTACAGAATAAGAGCCCATCAACCAACAGATGGATTATGACGCAAATGAAGTACATGGAGTATGATGCACCGTGTCTGGATCTACATTTTACACCAACGTCTTCCAATTAGAAAACGCCAAAAACTAAAGATATATTTCGTATTTTTGACCTCAAAACCTTGTTATCGTCCAAAGGATAAGGCAGCGAAACAGCATTCAGAGCCAGATTAAAACTCTCCCTTATAGATCATGAGAGTTCATTACAGAAATAAGAGCCTCTTTTTATGTAACTACAGCCAACTGTGACAGTTTTATCATCATCAAGAGCAGCACGACACCACAAGCGGCTGTTATCCAGCATTCCATTCTGGGGCCCATATTGCCCTGATATCAGTTTAAATCATGCAGTGATTCTGTGCCAAGAAAGCAGCATACAGGAAATACACTTTAAAAAGGGTTCTGCAAAGTCACGGAACATGTGGTTCTGCACACACACACGGTTCACTTGATACTTCATCAATGCAGAGTGTCAGGACAGTGGG
>OMNV01002243.1:57698-85198 GCA_900303265.1 Brotula barbata
GACTACCAACAGGCGGGGGTGGAGGGGGGGGGGGGGGGGGGATGATACATTTCCTTCATCAATAACAGTTCATCTGGACAGGCCGGCATCTGCTGCCAGCACCAGGGGAGTCATGCTGATCGTGTGTATGTTTGTGTGCCCGGATAGAACGGAGCGATTTTCACCCAAAGCATCACACGTTCACGGCCTCCTCTGAGAGCTCACACACCAGAAATAAAAGAATATCATCGGATATTTATTCTCCTTCAGAATAAACGAGATTTTTCACGGATGTCCTTTATATCATTTTGCTCGATTTTCATCTTCATGTTCATCATCAACCAGGTTCTCAGACAGGGAAGGGCTCTTATCTCCACCATTTTTTTTTGTTCCTAATTGGGCAAACCAGCTGCTCAACTTGTGCAGCGCAAGGTTATTAAAAAAGAATTCTGGGTAATTTCTCTGATAATTAAGTGACGTACACAATAAACTGAGAAATGCTGGAATGCGTTCGACATGACTAATGGATAATTGGCGACGTAGCAGTCTAAGGTTAAAGTCTGAGGATTGAGCTCGTTTTTAATGAGTGTTTAATTCAGGGCTGGTCGTGTGTGTGTGTGTGTGAGAGAGAGAGAGAGAGAGTGAGTGTTTGGGACCATCTATTTTTGTGCCTAAGTGTCTCGTGTGTCTGGGCGAGTGAATATTCTACTCTATTATGTTTCGTACCTTTGCTGTCGTGTTGGCGCTCACCTCTCTCAAAGCAAACCACTTTTCCTGACTTACGGTCACAGGCGAAGGCTCTTAATCAACTTCCTGCAGAGAGCATCTCAGGGACACACACACACCCACGGACATTGTTGACTGATCAAAAGCCTAAACCAACCATCTAAGCGTGGTAGAATGTCGTTATAGGCATTGTGATGCTCACACTTAATTAAAATCGTTCTCCTCTGTTTCAGAGGGAGGTGTGAAATATTAAATAGGCTCGGGAGCTGGCTGGTCAGGAAACGAGGCTAAAGAACCCCCTATGGATCTTTGCTTGCCCTGAATTCAGCCCCCAACCAAGCCCTCTTACTCTGTCCTCAAAAAGACAAGGCTGAGATTACATCAGTTCAAACTCTGCTCTGGAGCGCCTAGCTGGAAGTCGTCTCTTGCCTCGTATCAAATGGTTCCGTTTGCTCAGTGCCTCCAAGGCTGCTCGGTCAAATGCATTTTTTTTGTTCCGACCGGTGCAAGAAGCAAACTTTTTTTGGTTGCAGGCAGTAATGGCTGGGACTTCTCCGGATTTGCCAGATCCACAGACAACAGAACCTTAAAAGGGAAACACCGTTCATGATTTTAAGTTTGTCTTTTAATTCAGTGTAATATGAAGCCTTTGCAAAGTTCCAATGTGCAAAAAAACAAACAAAGAAATCCCAAAACTGCACATTGGCTCCCTGTAATCTCTCTTGCTGAGGCACTGCTGTGCACACCGAGCCAAAACAACGGCAGAACGCCTTCTGTACACCGAGGCAACCTGCTCCAGTGGAATTGGCACTTTATGATAATTAACAGCTAAACTTCTTCTGTTGGCGAAAGAAGTTTTCTAAGTTAGTTAAGGGTATTATTATTTTCATTCCGAAGCGTTAACGGCAGCTGTTGGACTCATACAGTATTTCAAATGTTGCCAAAGTAACTTCTAACTTGTTGTTATGTTGGATATAAACCCTCCTGTCAGATCAGAAATACATGTAACTGTCTGTACTTTGTTTGCTTTCATCCTGGCAGCAGTGTGAAGAGAGAGATTTATCACTAAATACATGCAAACATCACCAGATTGCAGCTTCTTGCATGTTTGGAGCAGCAGGGGCTGTGTATGGGTCGCAAGTACCCAAAACTTGCAGTTTGTTTGCGTGTCTTTCTTTTTCTTCTTTTGAGAGGAAATCCAAATAGTCGTGGCTGGATGCCAGGCTGATGCTGTTCTCCGCCATGCTGGAGCGATGTTTGGCCCTTCAGGCCTCCGCGCGAGTCATGTGACCGAAAACTATAAATACTCCAAAATACACAGCTCAAAGCCTGACCCAGACTAGATAATGCATTTGAACGTCTCGTGTCTGTTTTGTGAGAAAACATGTATTTGTTCCTCTGTCGTCTTTTATCAAAAGCGAGTGACCAAAAACAGCGACAATGACACCAACACCCCATAGTCATTTCCTCTTCCTGTGTCAATATGATAATTAGTAAAGTCTCCAGCATTGAGCTGTCACCCTCACAGGAGCGTAATCTATCACAGTGATAGATTACTCCGGCGTGATGCAGGACCTCAGTCAGGCACTGTATCAGGACAGGGTCCAGCAGACAGCATATCATAACTGATCTGATGTCTCTCTATCTACAGCTTAATGTTTTGATGAACAGCATCATGTCACCCATCTGCATCTGGTGGTTGTTCATTCCTCATCTGTCTATAATATCACCATCAAAGTGACAATTCCTGTTTTTTCTCCGTTTATGATTACAATAATGTGAGCACCAAGAGTACCATTCCACGACATGCTGCGGCGTGATAAGATGAATATCACTGAGAGGCTTAAACGAATCTGATACCCAAATATTATCCGAATATATCAATTAACCCAGAAGGACAAATATTGTTCGTTCATTCTTTCAAACCCTGAATGTAAGATCTCTGCTGAGGGGAAAAGCTCATTAGGATGCAGAGAGAAGAATCTGCCTCATTAAGATTTGATCGGGTTGCCATGTTGAGTCTTACAGGGTGTTCTTGTCAAACCTATTAGCCAGATAGACGGCGTGATAAGCAGTGAACATGCGAACGGACAGACACACTCCCGAGTTCTGATGCTGTAGTGCTCTTACATACGTAGCAAAATGTAAATGTGATGTAAATCGACTGAGGGAACAAACACTTGGCAGGCAGATTGTGTCTTTTTATAAAGGTCAGAATAACTCAAGTTAAAGGTGGGAGTGGGTGGACAGCAGGAAGAATGAAAGACTGATTTTAAAGTCGGTGTAATCAGGAGAGACAAACTGAAAGGACAGCGAAAGGAAGTCGATGTTAAACTGATTTATTGTAATGAAATAAGTCTTCAGACCCCATCGATAAAAATGAGCGTTTTCATCATGCTTTCCACGCGAAGTCCTAAGAATATTTCCCCCCCGGATGGAGTCTAGAAGTCCAAGATGGTGAAACTGCAGAGGAGGTTGGATGACGTGTGGCCTTGTTGCACTTACTGAAGAGTTCATTAGCCAGAAACTGCAGTAACATATAAAGATAGAGGACGAAAGACAGGTAGTCCTGCTGATTGACTTTTAGTTAAGATTCATTTGCACTCATCAGTGGTTCCCAACGCAGCCATAAATGTCAAAGAGAAGGAAAAATGACCTAGAAGACATAGAAGAAGATGTATGGGTGGAAAAGTGGGAATTCACAGACAAATTTCCTCTCTCTCTCTCTCTCTCTCTCTGTCTCATCACTCCACACACGCTGATTAATCAGCTTTGTTTTTTGCCTTCCATCCACTCCATTTAACGCTTTGATCCGTTTTTAAGTCAGCGTTGTTCCGCTCCTATCAGAGTCCTGTAAGAATTTCTTCTCCCGATGGCCTGACTGCTTAGATAAACGTCTTATTTGGACCGGAGCCAGTATCTCCTCAGAAGCTGTTGGCTTGTCTGCTTTAGTTACTCCAAATGCACTGATTTATCTTTAATCTAACAAAGGCAGCATAAGCTGTCCGACCCATCTTATGCTTCCTGCTCTATTTGGTCATATTCATGAAATAACTCAGCTTACTTACTTTGCAGGCTGCAAACAGCATCATTAACCTGAAATGTTCATTTTCATAAAATAAAAATCTCAATTATACCTCCGTTCCTTTAGGCAGCCTTGTTAACGACGCATCGATCGCCTGCATTTCCTCAAATTACACACACACAGCAGCCTGTGGAGAACACGCCTGAATTTGCTGACATCAGTTTTGGGGTAAACATGGAGATTAAAAGTGTGAGTGTGACAGTGAAACAAAACCTCTAATGCAGCACATTTGGGTCTGCTTTGCCTTGTGATCCACTGAGGCTCTTTAGATAGAGAAATTCACTTTTACAACCAAAATCCCCATTTATGATGAATGAAAGTGTTTCCTCTTTGATTTTCTGGATCTTTCCGTCACGTACTTTGCACTTCAAGCCGATTTAAACCCATTAGAGATTGAATTAAATCCACATATGATCAAATTTGATTAATTTGGTTCAGCTTCCAGGTGTGTTCTGGTTCTGCTCCCCCTCCGTGTCTTGGGCTCTGCATCAGTCCGTCTCCATCCCAGGATCCTCTGTGCTTCAAGCTGGACTCTCTTTTTGATCTGCCTGTCGCATCAGCCTGAAGAGGAAGGATTCAGGGGCTTCTACCGGGAACAAAGGATCGGTTTTGATACATGATGTCAGTGGGTGGTGTGTCTGTCTGTCTGTGAGTGTGTGTGTGGGTTAGAAGTGTGTGTCCGCGTGTATCCATATCCTAAAGCCTCCTAAATTATGTGTGAATGTGAGGAGGTAATTTACTTGGCCAGCATGTTTTAAGGTTCTCTCGAATCACTCGCTTTGATGACATCATCATTGTGTGACTTGGCTGACAGGACTGAAAGGAGGAGGCCAACAACAACACCTTTCTGAAGAGGTACAGGGTGTTCAGCCTTTGTTTAATCCTCATGATAAAATTGACATAAAGTAGACATAAAATTTGGCCCAATTTAGCCGACCGGTGCAAGGATCGGTCATAATCAGTACATTTGCACATTAAAAATGCAATTATACTGCAGTGAAGGTAATGAACCGATATCTATCTTCAGTGGCCGTGAGGTGATTGAAATTGGCATAAATTCAAGGAGTTCACGCCAAGTATCGGACTGGAATGATTATAAATGATTTTATTCAGACATGTAAACATCATGGTCGCATGTAAAATGTAGCTGAAAAACCCTGGAGGTTATTTTTTTTTATTGCTCTTTCTTTCATAAACACTTCAACAGTCTGTCAGCTGTAGATTCTCAGGTAGAAGTTCAAAGCCCCAAGGAGTAAAAAAAACAGAAAAAAACAGCTTAAACAGGGATCAGGGGTCACCTGAACGGGTAATAGATGCTAGGACAAAACAATTAAACAGACAATGACAAAGAGGATTAGAGGGAGATCAGAAAATAGATAAGACAAAGAAGAACGGATAGGACATCGGCCAGCGGGTACAGAGGACAAAGACACCAATCAGGCACACTTATACACACGCACACACACACGCTGGCAGCAGATTCACGCCACGCACACACTGAGGGTGTCGTTTGGTGAAGTTATGATGTCAGAGCATCAGTTGGAGTGGACGAGCTGCGTTCAGACTCATGTGGCGATCCAAGCAGTGAATGCGGAACGCCGCAGCAGCTGTTGTGTTTTCAATAACTGGCTCTTTCAGTCAAAACACAACGCAATTAGCTCACTTTGTCGCAGGAACCCGGCGAGCTCGGCCGTCGCGGCGGTTAGCCCCGTCACAGCCGTGAAGTCCCACAGTAGATTGTTGCCATGGATGCAATGTTACCTAATCAATCCACGGTTTGGATGGATTGTTGTGTGTGAAACCAAAGCTCCATTAACGACCCACACTCCCAGCAGAATGAAACAATAAATCACAGAGGGAAAAAGGGAGCCGCTGCATAAATTATCTTCACTATTTGCTCTCCAGAAAGATCCCCAACTAACAGCATCACACTGACCTTTCATCCTCACGCTGCTCTGCTCGGTTACGGGGAGATTTTTTTTGGATATATCTATTTTGTCGTCTTTTAACCGGATGAAATGTATGTCTGCTACGTAAATACAATTTATCGTTGTTCGCAGAAGGCGAGGAGGAGACAAAGCAGCAGGTAGTTAGAGGCGATAAGCTCGCATTTCAATAGCTGCAGTTTAATTAAACTAAATAAATAAATATCACGACGTCGCCCCTGGCAACACCTCAGCGTGGAAATTGTGGAAATTGCTTATCACAGTGGTGTAATATGACAAAATTGAGGGGGTTAGTTTGTACACTTCAGTCTATCTATCCTCCGCACAATATCAGTGTTTAGACAACAAAACAAGGGGGGCCGAGCCCGTACTCATCACATCGCCAACTTTTTCTTCTTTT
The DNA here is from genome assembly GCA_900303265.1 of Brotula barbata. Lineage (NCBI taxonomy): Eukaryota > Metazoa > Chordata > Actinopteri > Ophidiiformes > Ophidiidae > Brotula > Brotula barbata. The sequence goes on from OMNV01002243.1 coordinate 63,835, forward strand.
TTTTTGGATTGCAAATCCTTGGCTCCTCGAGCCCACGTTGTGCGGCGCTCGCTTGGTTCCTCAAGAGAAGTGACAGTAAAAGCATCCATAATCTAGACGATGGGCGATTTGATCAAGCCGATGGATGGCTTCCAAGTAAATATCAGTGCGCCGTGCTGCTGTTTTCTGACAACGAGACCGCTGAAACTGTAATCTTGTTATTGTGCCTGCATGGTGGAAAACAGCAAATCCCATAATGGGACCTCAGTCATAGCTTTTATTACTTTTGAATGCTTACGTTGTTCTTTAAAAAGAATATATCTCTCTGGAGTCGCTAAGTGAGTGCAACCTAACAGGACTCACTTTGAGGATTTGTGGAGTTCAGTCCGGTACCTGGAGGTATTTATACACGTATGGGACTGGACTCCTTTATGTTGCCCGTCTTGGGTACTTGGGCACCATTCAAACCAATCAGAGCACACACACCAGGAGAGATTTAGACATAATCCAAACTACTTCTGAAACAAATACAAGGCGAACTCTTGATCTGTGAATATGGATTACCACAGTCGATCCAATGGATTCCGTGTTGAGGTCATATCTCCCGACTGACGTGTTACGTGTGTTACTCATCCTGGTGCTTTTTTGTGTAGCATTCACTGAAACCTTTAAGGTCCTGTGTACTTCATTTGGAGCCGTGATGCGCAGTCTTATGTGCACCAGCGACTCGCCAATCTCTCCGCTCTGGGTTGATTTCTATTCAATTTCAGCAAACAACAAGTGTCTGGTTGCTATGGCAGCTGTTCCCTCAGATAGAAGATGAAGCAGTGCTTTTCTAGATGTAACTAATTTTGGTCTGGCAGGATCAACATCATTAGAACATAGACCAAGCGCTCCAACGCCTGGTTTGGTATTTCCACTAAAGGTCAGGGGACGTACCATATGTTTTATTACAGGAGGCAGGCCAAATGAGAACAAAGTGGCTCGCCGTGATGTGATGTATGCTTTGGTTTCGCCCAATCAATGTGGTTGAGGAGTTCTGTGTTATGCTTGGCGGGATGGATCGGCGGGCGGCAGAACAACGCGGCGACGAGATGGGCTCGGTTTTTACGTCACAGATGTTGAGGGAAATATGAGTGAAAATAATGAAGACATTAATATGAAAGCACTTTATGTGCCTCCTCTTAAATCAGCTACAAATCAGCTTTTACAGCTTGCTGCTATTTGTTTATTTATTTTTACATTTTTGGCAGGGTTTCATTTTAAGATGAAGTGTTTCTCAAAAAGATGACAGGCTCACAAATTTTGTTGTCTTTTGTTTCTTTAACTTTACATTTACTAATTTGGCAAGTGCATTTTCTTGACCCTAATAATAATAATACCAACATATTTTAATCATTTATAATAGAAATATGTTAGATAGATAACTAATTGATTAAATCCTTTGTCTCTTTGTGCATGCGTTACAATCCTATGTCCATGTGGTAATAGCTTAATATTTATTTACTCTACGTTATGGTACGATATGCCCCAAATCATACACTAATCACGTTAATGTTTGGCCTCCAGTTCAAAGACATAAAATGGTGGTAAGTGCAGTACATTGTTAATGGTCAGTGACACAACCACTGCAGTCAGCAGCCCTGCTTAGTCAATAGTAACTGCATAGAAGCGCTGTTGAGGCATTTTCCAAGACATTCCAGCTCATACCCACTCGCCTCTCCGCCCCCTCCTTCAGTTAAAGCTAAAGCCATCACACTAAACAACAAACGAGGGAGATGATGTCATGATGGGGACACTGTGGAGCGATGGCAAATAGGCCCTTTAAAGTAGAGAGCATTCAAGCCACTTCCTTCTTGTGAAACCTACATCCTCCATCCACAAATCCCAGAAAGCCTCCAGGAAACAGGTCAGTGAACAAAAGAGAAAGGGAGAGAGAGAGAGGGAGAGAGAGAGAGACAGCGCGATGGGGAGGGAGTGAGAGGAGGAGGGGAGGGGGTGCGGGGTCAGAAGATGATAAGAACTGAGCAGTACTGTTCTACTAGAGACCAGCTGCCGGAAGAGCTGCTCAAAGCCAGACAAAAACACTTCCCAGTGCGCCCATAGTGACACCTCCCAGAACTCTTCCTATCGGCCACTCGAGGACATGACTCGGATCTGTCGCCCCGGCAACTGCTGCTGGTGGTGCGCGGCTCTGTGTGTCTATTCAGTCGAGTCATTTAATCTTTTTACTGAGTGTTGCATTCACATTACATTAAACCAACTGGTGAAAAATGTCTGTTGACTCTTTCTGATTAAAGTTGGTTTAAAGTTGGTTTAAAGTTTGCAGATGTCATTTATGCGCTACATCTCCGCCTAATCTGATCACCATGTGATGCAGATCATCTGTTAATCCCTGGTTTCAGTCCGGTGGATGAAATGCTCTCTCCTCGAACGACTCGAAGCCGTAGAAGAAATAACAAAGGGGAACAATATAAATGCAACAACTGAGTCATGATCCAATAAAAGGATCTTCACAAAGCCCATAAAGTCGTGGTCAGTATGACACCTGAATCCACTGATCATTTTTCAATATTTCAAACGGTCTAATTTCCTTGACCTCTTTAGATGATTTAAGAGAAAAGGCATGGAGAGCATCAATACTACATGAAATGCTATCAATATTTTGTGAGGAGGAGAGAGAACATGGCTGAAATATGTTACCCTGGCAACAGTCCACCGGGGGAATGAATTCACGTATCTTTATGGGTTGGAGGCAATGCTCTTTCAAGTTATAAAACAATTCTTCCACTTCATAAATTTGATTGGATAGTGTCACATATTTTTCTTTCCCAGTGTTACAGGTTCAAGCGTATCACGTCTTCCATCATCTCACAGATTAACCCATGGAAAACTGTCAGGAAGTTACGATATTCCGCCTCTGGGCAAACATTATATTTAATGAGTCGGGACGAAAACATTAAACTATTAAAATTCTTCTAAATTCAGAGCTTTCAGGCATTAAGATTTTGCTCTTAGGATGTGAATAAGGCATTACAAGAACTACTTAGGAGGACGCATCAATTCTGGATTGGAACGTGTCCCGAAGCTGTCCTCGCTTCGTGCAGAACAGACAGGAGGAGAGAGAGAGAGAGAGAGAGAGAGAGAGAGAGATTCAGTTGATAAGGTCAGCACGAAGCAGTGTGCATCGCTTACAAAAGTGGACAACAATCACACAATATATTTAGCCCCCAGAGGCCAGCCGAAATCTCCAAAGCTCCGTTTCTGCTATGAAATATGAGTCTGGAAAACATCCACTAAATATCGATTGAGGCCAGCAGCAGGAAGGTAAAGAAATCATTGTTCTATGGGGAACGCACGGAACGTTTGGAATTTGAATGAATTCTTTTGTGCTATTGGCTGTAAAGAATGAAAAGGGGCAAATAAACGGCGTATTCCAAATTCATATATATGTGTATGTTTCATCCTCAGTCGAGATGGTAGATCTAAAAAACATAAGAACCTGATATTTTCGTACTCAGAGCGTTTACTCAGTACTTTTTGAACAGCTTGGTGTCTTCCTGGCCGTGACGCTGCGAGGAGTTTCTGCCTTTCTTCTCTGCAGAGCCCGAGCTCCGTCAGGTTGGATGGAGAAAGGACACAACCTCGGTGGCCTAATTTGTACCTACAGCTCCAAAGCATATCCCAGCATGCACTGGGGGGGAAACACAGAGTACGTCCCGGACAGGTTGCCTGTCAACCGCGGGGCCTAAATACACAGACAAAACATGCTCACACGTTCACCTACGGGCATTTTCTGGCTGCCAGATCGTCTAACCTGTGTGTGTTTGGACCGTGGGGCATCGGTCTATGCAACAACTACTGTATATCAGTGACGAATATGCCCGGGCTGCTATCAGGGAGGGCACAGTGGCTTTTTAGATGCTTTTCCCCAACTGGTGACAGATTTTACATAAAACCTCCTTGATCCTGAGGCATTTCTCTGAGGTGAGAACAGGAGTGTTGGAGAGGGTGCAATATCTAACAGTTCTATTAGTCAGCCCGGGCTGATGATCAGCTTGACAGTGACGCGGTGGCGTTGGTGTGTGCGTGAGAGAAAGAGAGAGAGAGAAAGAGAGAGCGAGGGAGTGTGGATTTATGTATTTTTCGGGTTTGGGTATTGATTGATAAGCTCTAAGCCTGTAGCAGAGACAGAAGGAACTCACTGGTGTTCGGTCTCAACATAATTGTTCTTTTCGCCCTTTTGCCAATGGCTGTGGACGGAGTTTGTATCTTGTCTGTCTAAAAATCCTGTAAGATTTGGGAAAAGGAGGAAATCCGGGGGAAATCCAGCGACTACGGTGGATACAGATGTTGGTTATTGTTGTAATTGTGGATGTGACAAATGATGACGGATTTGTGTGCAGGCATGTTTTTTTGTCCATCATATAAAAAACAATATGCAAAAACCTCAAAGCATCCATTCATATATATATATATACGTATAAAATCTGAGTTGTGTCATTTATTTATTATTTTTAATCATTTTGGCATGAAACCTCAACGCCTAACAAACTGTCAGTTTCAAAAATTTTACTTTCTGAATATTTCCAACTATGCCTATGTATGCCTGTAATGAATTTCTATGTAAGTAAGTAGAAGATTCCATTTTTTTTTATGTCATTCCAAGTTAAAAAAAGAGCAGCAGAGTAATGTAAACAGTGATGGAGACTTGGAAAAATGTCTTCCATGTCATCGTGGTGAAAATGAGGTCAGTTAATGGGGACAGCTAAATATATTTCACTGGCTGTATTTTCCCCTGCAACCTTGGAAGGTGAAACTCGGTGCCAGAGTCACTGCTGCGACAGATGTCCGCCGTCTTAAGTAGAGCTCGTACATCTGCAGTATAGGAAATATACAGGAAGTGATTTATGAAGTCATAAATGCAGCCGTACTTCAATTATTACCATGTTTATTTATTGTACATTGGCCTGGTAATGTACCAAAAACCTCATCAAGCACTAAAACAAACCCAACAGTTAGTCATGCCTGCCCAAGCGCGCACAATACGCTCGACACACCATCATCTTGTAAATACAATAATAGAATTACAAATCCCCAAATCGACAGAATGTTTATCTCTCTCCTACATTCCCCCAGATTAACCGAGGACTCCGGGTTTCTGGGTCTAAACAGCTCAAAGCAATAATTTATTTAATAGATTTATTTATTTTTTAGCGTTTAGCTGGTGTCGCCTAATTGGGATGTTCTCGTCAGAATGAAAGAAAGATCTCCCAGTCCATTTTTTTGAAAACAGAGGCTGTGTCAAAAGGGGGAATTGTGAAGGAATATTCTGCCCCACTGTTGTTGAAAACCAGCCAGATGTGACAGGAGTTTAATGGCTCTTTCCACAACTCTCCCTCGCTCTCTCTCTCTTTTTCGCCATTGTTTGTGTCTGCCTGTCTTTTTCCTGTTTCTTTTTATAATGAAACAGTTCTAAATTCCTCTTTGAAGAAACACACACAGCTGTTGCCTCTTGAACATCTTCATTCCTCTGCAGTCACATGGCAGAAAAACCACTCTATAGATTAATGCATACAAAATGGCCATTACGTTTGTATATTTGCAAGCTGCAGAGCAGTCGTGGGGACGTCTACTCTCTAAGCAGAGGCTTAAAGAGTTTTAATCCTGTAGGCACAGTCAACACGGCTCTCCAGCAGGGACTTCAAACATGACAATGGACTCTGATTGGGGATGTAACTGAAGAAAACCAAAGCTCCATCGGCTTTGAAAAGATGCTTTAAGAGGGCAAGAATGCATGTATGTATGATGTACGTATTATGAAACCACATAAAGATGTCTGGACTCAAAGGACAGGAGACAGATTAACACCAATAGATATTGTGGTTTTGTAATCGCAACAAGACTAATCTATCTATCTATCTATCTATCTATCTATCTATCTATCTATCTATCTATCTATCTATCTATCTATCTATCTATCTATCTATCTATCTATCTATCTATCTTTAAACCTTTTCATGGAAATACTGCATTTCTCCCCTCACAGCGTCACCATACTTCACTAATCTCTTTGTGAAATGGGCTCAGAGAGGGGCCTTCAGATCCAGATGCGATGGTCCGACATGCATTTGAAGCATCCTCAGAGCTTTTACCGATTAGGGACATGACCAGATAATGATGCTATGTGATCAAATCCAAGGAAGCAATATGAACATCAGAAGGGATAGAAGAGAGTAATTACAATGAAGTGTGCGAGGTCCTTTGTTGGATGGATGGATGGACGGATGGACGATAGAAAGATGTTTCATTCCTCAGCTCTGAATATAGAACAAAAATCATTCACTGTAGCAGTTAACAGAGGGCACTCTTTATATTATATTATATTATATTAGCTTCCAGTCGAGCAAAAATGAAATTTGATTAGAATGAACTGAGTGCTGTGTGGTATCAGTGGCCGCTGTCATCTGCTAAATAGATTAGGATCGGTGCCACCAACTGAAAGCAATGATGAGGCTGCGGGTAGCAGCACATACTGGAGCGTGGTGAGGAACATCGAATCGCTAAAGTGATGAATCGGGAAAGATTTTGAAAGCGCGCGAATGCTGGCGTCGGATGAAGGCGGCTGCAGATTGTTCATTCATGATGAGCTCTGCATATTGGAACTGTGAAAGGAGAAAGGGAAAGCAGAAATTTGACAGAAGCTTTACGAATAATAAACTGGCCTGAAATTTGGCTTCAATTGCCAAGAGTTGTAATGAGGAAAATCTGGTAAGAAAAATATTTACCAAATTTTTCTTTTCATAAAATAAATCCCCACAAATGGATGGACAAACAGGAGACTGTTTGCTACTGAGCTGTGTCTTTGAAGTGGACTTATTTCATTCTTATTCAAAAGGTTCTGGGCTTTTAACCAAGCTCACCGTTTGATAATAATAAAACCAAAGTCAGCTTGTAGCTGGGACATCAGACGTTACCGCCTTAAACAGAAACCTGACACCACGGCTGAGGATGCTGCCCGATTTATCAAACAAAGACACATCAGTAGACATTCATTTCCAAGTGTGTCTAGGTACGAGTGTGTGGAATTTAAAAGCAGAAATTTAAAGCTCATGCTCTTATTTGCTCTGCTATGATTAATGTTGGTTAGATAACAAGTTTAGAATTTTGTTCTTTTGTTTTGGACACTTTAGTCAATCTTTGGATTGTGAGGACAAGCTTTGAAGCAGTATAGCTTAGCGCACACACACACACACACACACACACACACACACACTCCTAAAGGTTTTGGGGTGATCAATTAAGACTGATTGCGTAAATGAAGTGATTCATTTTTATATTTATATAACCAAACCCGTAACCAGCTGTACACCTCAAGCCAGCTTATATCTAATATAAGGACTCAAGTTGCCGACGTCAGCAAGTCGTCCTGCTTATACTGTGGGAAAGCAAAGGACTCATTAGATTAATTACACAGGAGGACATATATGTCCAAGTCAATAAGCCTGATTAACTTACCCTTAATCAATACAACATGCCAATCTGCTGACCCGGAGACATTGTTTGAGAGATAGGCCTGCAGCCTCAGGATCACTTCCATATGCAGTAATGGTGTTTACTTCAGCCCACAGACTCTACATAAATGTATGGACAGTACTCAAGAGCTGGGGCCAAAGGTCAAGGATTGGTTAGAAATGATCAGGAAATGATAAGAAAATGTCTTGGCGTTTAAAAAAGCTGGTTCCATGCCCAGAAAAGGAAAATCAAAGGCAATGAGGACTAGTTTGTAGTCCACAGTGCGATGGTGGTGAATCTGAGCACTGTTGCGTGTGTGTCTGCTACATCTTCTCATAGCAGAACGCATGAAATGGTTTCTGTCTCCCAGCCTGTGATGAAATCAAGCATAAGTCAGCAGCATCTTCAACATGGGCTGGACTTCGAAAAACTCCTATCGTGGTCCAGATGCATCTCCCACATGAAGAATTAATGTATACTTTTGGTGAATAATTAACTCACGCGGCATCGCAACGCTGAATATTCCCACCGTGTCACGGGTGTCAGAGGGCAACTCATAAAAGTTTCACATAGTGACTCGTCTACGGTGGAATATTTTACTGTTGGATGCAAGTGCTCCCCAGGCAGAGATTATGGATAGCTATTATCCATTAATCAACTGGAAGAGAAAGTGGAGAAGGCGCCCCTTAACGGTTGTGTGTGGCCCTATTGTGCACTAAAGGATTGCAATAATGCTCTTGGATATATGCACTGTAAGATCTCTGGCCCCTAACTCACGGCAGTCACTTATAACGGGCCGCACAAACGCAAAAGAGGATGCATCTGTTTTCATAAAGTAGATACGAGGTGTCGCACGCCCCTCGTCGCATCCTAAGGCTGCATTCGTTAACATTTCTTCTTCACCTGTGCTTCAGTCTGTTCGCAGTTCTCCAGAGGGGTGTACGCCATCTTTGGATTCTACGACAAGAAGTCTGTCAACACCATCACGTCGTTTTGTGGCACCCTGCACGTGTCCTTCATCACGCCCAGCTTCCCCCTGGATGGCACCCAGCAGTTCATCATCCAGATGAGACCTGATATAAAGGGGCCGCTGCTCAGTCTCATCGAGTACTACAAATGGGACAAGTTCGCCTACCTGTACGACAGTGACCGAGGTAAGATCTTGTCTTGTTGTTTTAAGGGCTTTAAATACAAGACACATAGGTGAAGGCCAGCAGTTCACCTTGTTGTGTAAGTGTGCTTACATGGTACCACCACATGTTAAGGTATGGCCTAAATATCACACTGAGTAAGTAGAAGGTAAGTTTCCCAGTAGGAGATGTGAATCAGAGGACCGTTCTATAGCACTTTTCCAGGTAGGAGGTTGTAAATGCTTTCAGCCTTGAAGTGAATGCAGCATTGGAATTGGATCAGGAGGGACTGACATTTATTAAAGTCTAAAGGGCAGAGAGGGCACTCATTTCAACACGGTGAAAGAAAAACAAAAAACCCCCTAAAAATCACGACAATTAATTTACTTTCACATCAGATATTGGCCTTTTGTGAAAGCAAAGAGGCTGTTATGGTTCTAGAGCAGGAGCAGTGGTTTAAATTACTACAAATCAAAGATTACATTCAATCATCCATGACAACCGCCGATCACATGATATCAACTTTGGCACCTTTTGTGTGTTTTAGAGAGTTTTTTTTTGTTAAACTGAGAGGACAGAGTCAAAGTCTGCTTGAGTATAATGTGGAGTGTTTTACTTTATTTCTATACAGAGGATACAACACAACACAGACACACGCACACTCACACAGAGCGAACACTTCTGTGGCTGGGAGATGAAAAATCTTCAATAATACAGAGACAATGATGGCTTGACTTGATTAAAGTTTAATCTCACCTTATGATGGAATGGGTGGAGCTCTTGCAGCAGGAGAGCAAAGTATGATTGTGAAGAATTCTTGCACCTGTAGTTGCAATAGAGGAGAGAATTTCAAGATGGAGTTGGATTTCGTGCAAGCTTGCCGAGGAGAGAGGAGAGAGAGGAGAGAGAGAGTGTAAAGGCTCTTCTTCCTCTCTGTATGATGGGGTGTATTTGTGTTTTATTCGGTTTGTAACGTTTGATTTTCCTTCACTTTTACTCAGAGCCTTGTGTCTGTGTAGCGTATAGATGAGGCTATGACATGAAAGAGAGGAAGTATAATAGCAATATGTTGCTTTTATAGTTGTGACATACCTAATTTTGTCACAGTTTTTTAATTCATATACACAATTAGAAGTTTTATCCAAAGCGATCAAGAAGTTGCATTCATTCAGGGTGTCAGGGATAGGAAACCTATCCTCGCAGAGCATTGTAGAGGCCAACCATGGAGGGATTCGAACCCTCAATCTTCTGATTCGAAGTCAGACGCCTTATCCATTAGGCCACATGGTCTTCTTCTCTCTCCTCTGTCTCTTCTCCTTCAGCAGCTCCACTCACTTCTCCTAAATGTTAATATTGTTACAACATTTAAAGCACTTCATTAAGACCTGACTTTGTGGAGTAACAGTATTCATTTTCTTACAGTCTCTCCTTTGAGATTACACCCCTTAAGCTTTTTTGTCACTTTTTTTCATTTTTTTTATTTTATAATACGGATCAGAGAAGTCATTGTCTCCTTTTCAGCACATTAAGCGGTGGGCGTTTTGGATCGAGCTTTCAAAATTGAAAATATTCCTTCCTTAACGTCCAAACATGGCTGTGCAGACCCTTCCAGATAAAGGCTTAAAGTAACAACACGGGGGACATCTTCAGAGAAGTGGGATCGCTGCTGTACACACACTCCTCTGGAGTGTTTTCCTGTTGTACTTCCAATGGATTATGTTGGATTTAATGTTGTTCCTCTCTGTAGTCCCTCCGTCCCTCTATCACTGCACATCACTTCAACTCTCCATCCTGCAGACACACCCTCTCTTTCTCTCTCTCTCTCTCCCTCTCTCTCTCTCTCTCTCTCTCTCTCGTCCAGTCACTGGCCCATTTCTCCTCGCTCAACATTCATTGCTAATATGAAACCATCGCGGTCGTCCCTGCTCTGACTGCCAGTCGAATCAAATATTCATCCTCTCTAACGGGGGGAGTCCACGTTCCAGCCAGCTGTTTTCGAATGTCCTAATGCTAAAGCTCGTGCTAACGCTCCGTCGCTACTTTATGCCTTCAACGGCACTAAAGGGCCTGATGTGATGTGCATATTTCATCATTGCATGGGTGTTTAATTAGGTCAGTGAGCTCCACTCATTCCCATGGCAACCGAAGTGTGGTGCTGAGCGAGAGAGAGAGAGAGAGAGGGAGAAGGTGGTGAGTGACTGAGCAGATTGGTAAGTGATGCAAGGATGTGTGTGGGGGTGTTTGACAGTCTGAGAGGGACAGAGAGAGGAGATGAGAAGAACCACTGATTATCATCTATTAGAACAATGAGACTAATGAATAAACCGAATGCCTGTGTTGATAACAAGTCACTGTTAACCTTTTAAAGCACAAAATCATTGGTGGAATTTTACATAAACAGGATGAAAATTTTGGTTGTACATTTTTGGCAATGCTATTTTTAATACAGTGAAGATCACATGACAGTCAGGTGTTGAAACGTTAAAAAATATTCTGTATTTTTCTAAAATTTAAATTTAAGTCACAGTAAATGTCCGCCCCATGTCTATTTGTTTGTTTGTTAGTTTTTTTTTTCCGTGCTCTTAGCTAATGCGGTATTTTACCATGCTGGATTCTGGTACCTGAACTAAACCTAACTAATAATTAAACAATGACTAATAAGTTCAAACAGTTATTTAAATGCCTTAAAGGTCTATTACAATGATTCACATCAGTGGAAAGAATTTCATTTAAAATCACCAGCTGTTCAATCCTGATGTGCCTGGATACATAAAATGTGGACCTAATCACAATTTAGAGCCCAAACAAAGATTCCAACTAAAATGAATTTGATTTGTGCTTTAATGTGTGTGAATTAAAACATCCAACCATTGTATCGGATCCATCGGACATAACAGGGTTTTAAAGTACGATTTAAAATGGCTGCTACACAGGCTGGGGTGATCATTCCTACATGAGGGCACTTTTGCATTCTTTGTCCAGTTTTAGCGCCATAAGCTATAATGACTATCTCATTGAGAGGAGCCAGACCTGCTTAATTCTGCTCATCAAAATTCTGTTATCATCCTAAATGATTCCCATAACCACTTAACACCTGATGGAAGTGCTCGAGTGCGGCTCCATTTGGTGTTACGCAGAGACCGGACCAGTCATTTTGTAGAGTATGAAAGACACGGGGGGGGCGGCAGGGGGGAGCACGCTGGACCTTTTGATGGATGTCTTGGGGAAACAATATCTCGAATCAAAGAGATTAAGCCAAATACAAAGCTGCAGCGGATTGCTTTCCGTCATGCATTATTTATGAGCGCCCTCGCCTCATTTGCATCATATTATGCACGTGCGTTCGTATACATCGGCCCATTGAGGATTTTATAATGAGGCATCTGCAACGAAGGTTACAAGTTGAGATGAGAGCAGAGGAGAGAGAGTCTCGTCGCTGGGATCGGGAAGTCATGGTGCACAGATACCCATGAATCACATTTACGGTTACATCCTTCACTACATGCTACGTAGCAGCCACCACTGGGTAACCCAGGCGGTTAATGGGTGAACGCAAGGTCACATGACATTTAGCCTGCGTTCACACGTACAGCAAGAGCTTTTTCAGCGCTGCCGAGTAACAGATTTGGGTAACTGCGGCTATTAATGCTTACTTTTGTATGTTATTATCCTGTATTTTACTCCTGTAAGTCATGATCGCAGCTTTATTTTGAAATACTGTCAAATTACAAAGAAAAGGCCGTGATGTGTAACCACCAGTGGTACAGAAAAAAGTACCATTTGCTTTCATCCTTTTGTATTACGTTTCAAATTGGTCAGAATTCTAATTAGCCCCTTTAATGTGCATTGATAAAAGAGTCGCTCCCAAACCAGACCATAATGACCTCACTGTAATTATGATGTATAGTTCATTCAGATAAAACTGCAAGCCTCCATTTTCCTCCCTGCTGCTGTCATAAAACCACCGCCGTGTTGCATGAAATTGATTACATCTGTAATTCACTTCACTGTACCAAGGCGGAATGAAACACTCAACCCTTTTATCAAACCACTCTCCAACTGCCCTCTGTGGACCGGGGGATCAATATTGTAGGGATTCAGCTGTGAAACGAGATAGAGAGCACGATAGGAATCCAAGTTTAAAAGGAGACTGCAGCCTGGGCCTTCTTGACTATCTGCTCTTCAGAGTGATGGACGGCCGCTAAATATAATAGAATTACTTCAAATTATCGCTGTTTTACCTGTTTCGTAGTGAAGAATACAAGTGAGTGTATACTTTGATCCTGATAAAAAAAAAGTGCTGTGTAGTGTTGGGATGTCTGTGTTTAAGTGCAGGTGAAATAGAGGTTAAACACTCAGCACCGCCACCGAGACCAGAGTTCAGGTCCCAGCAGTGCTGCCTACAGATCAGTGCTTCAGTTAGTTGTGTTCACGGGTGAGAGCCCAGGAGTGGTTCCAGCCAGCCCCTACACCCTTCACCGTATCCACTCCTCCGTCATCTGTGCCTTCAAATGGATGCTTCAGCGTATGAAAAGGCTTCCCAAACCGAGTAGAGGAGAATGGAAACTTTCTGACAGTGAATCTGCACCAGTGCTGACTTGTCAGAAATCATTAACATCAGGGAAACATCATTCAAATCAAATTCAACTTCCGTCTGCATTTTACTTCTACAGTTTAGATACAAATTTTACAGGATGATCCAGCCTATATCTATCTATCTGTCTGTCTGTCTGTCTGTCTGTCTGTCTATCTGTCTGTCTGTCTGTCTGTCTATCTATCTATCTATCTATCTATCTATCTATCTATCTATCTATCTATCTATCTATCGGTGCAAGATGTCAATTGGTATCCATGGTGACAGATGTTTCCTGCCTCTAATGGTGAGAGGTTATTGTTTAATTAGACCCTCCTCTTTGATATAGAGTGCAAATTCATGCAGAGTGACACGACGTGGTGAAGAGGCAGTGGGTGGGGATGAGTTTGGAACGTAGCCGTAGTGAACCTCTTCACACGTTGTACACTCTCTCTGTCAGATGTCAGGATGCAGCCCGTGAATCAGATGAGACACCAGTAGTCTGCACCCTCCCCGAGCCAATCAGTGGGGAACACAGTGAGAACTGGCTATGACCAGATAGGGAATTAAAGAGCCAGGGAGAAAAAGAAATATGATTGCTTGGAGCAATTTTCAAGTTATAATATGCGACTATAGAGGAAGCAGCTATTGTTAGATCCCCTCCCACGTGTTGGTCAAGTTCACCTGTGACTCATCTGGATGAGCTCTTTACATAAGGCACTGAGCCAGAAATAACCAGCTCTGAAAAAGCTCCACAGGCTTTAAATGGGGGCAGAGAATGCAACAAAGTGGACAATAAATAAAGTCATACCAGTGTGCATCCATGTTTAAACACACACTATCTGCTTCCTGTTTTGGTTTCTGAGTGTTTCCATTCAATTGTTATTATATAGGTTATTAAATAAAGAAATGCGGCGATGCCAGAGATAGCAGTAATAAACGATGACTCCTCCGCTGTTCCCGCCAGGCCTGACCACGCTGCAGGTCGTTCTGGACACGGCAGCAGAGAGGAAGTGGCAGGTGACCGCCATCAATGTGGGGAACCTGAAGGATGAGAGGAAGGATGAGGCCTATCGCTCGCTCTTCCAAGACCTGGAGAACAAGAAGGAGAAGAGGGTGATCCTGGACTGTGAGCAGGACAAAGTAAAAGACATCATGGATCAGGTATGGAGTCGTCATTATTCAGGTATTCATCCAAATCAAATACACGTGGAACATCTAATTCCATTCTGTAGCGCCACCCTCAGGGGGGCCAACACACTGATTGATGCGGTAGTAGCAGTCAGGTACCGGTTTGGATGCTTTACAGCGTTATCAGCGTGGACGTTTGGATCGTACTCTCCTCTCCTCTTGACTCTGTCTTTTGTTCTTAATTTCTGCTGTTTGAGGTCTTTCTTTTGCTTTCGTCCCTCTCACACTCACCTTTTGACAAACAATAACCCAGTTTATTGTGTGGCAGGTTTGACACCTTCCGACTTGTCTTGACACCCTTGCCTCCCTTTAGAGACCAAAAATTGAAATGATTAAAATTCTATTAGAATTCGCACCACATAGCGAAGGCTGGCTATGTCTTTAACCGTTTGAATTATTCATATTCACATCACGCTTTGTGCTTTATTCTCAAAATTAGTTTTGGGGGGGACAGTCAGTTATGTTTTATATCAATATCTATATTCATAGTGAACATATACAAGGTGTAAAAACGTTCCCTGTCAATATATTCTGCATTTTTTTCACCTTATTAGCAACTTTTTAGGCAGCTCATATATTGAGATTCAAGAAATATCAGGTTCAGAGCTGTTGAAATATAAATTAAAAGACATTTTACTCTCATGCATATGATTAGAAAGGTCAGAGCATCATAAAGAGGCATAAAAGTCAAAGTTATCCCAGCATCACGGGAGTAATAAATCTATCAGTACTTGACCTTCCTGCAAGTAAAGGCAACATGCATTAGGCTGTATAATATACGGAATCAATAGGATAAGTATGCATGACATGATGTGTTGCATAATTGCAATATGAGGCGAGTCGGCCCTTTGAGGGACTGCGCACAGAGGTGGTGTACTCTGATTACACACCTGAATAAATTGAGTTAGGTTTGCATATTCTAGCTGTTACTCAGGCACAGCATACTAAGATTTATGCCGCTTTCAGTTGCGTTAAGGTGTGACCATGATGCTCTGGAAAAAACGATTTATTGTCTTTTTGAGAGTAAAATTTTTGTTTCCAGGTGCATTGCAAGTGTAGAATATGAGGCTGAGTGTGTACACGCCCACATTAATCAACCTAAATGAGTGAGCACACCTGAGCAGGTGCAGCGTGGGTTGATGTAGACTTGTAGGTTAAGCTTTACTAAATAAACCCTCTTGGTAAATAAAGGTAAATAAGGATCAAGATCACGATAAAATCTGATAATCAACAATGCCTTCCGGTATGACATAAGAAAGGAATCATGGCCTCGGCCGGTGAGTGAAACGTTTTGCACGCTCATCCTTTCTGTCATTGTCAAATTTCCTGTTTTTTGACACGTAAGGTTGCAATGAAAATAAATCACGATTGCAAATTTTCTGCACATGAACGTTATTATAAGCAGACGGGCTCGACGCCGCCTAACAAGGTCACGCCGTGTAACTGCCTGCCAAACATTTGTTGGGAACGAGAGGGAAATTGTTCACACAGCAACTTCCAAAAGTCACCAATGTCAACATCTGACAGTGACTGGATGCTGGTTTGAAAGCAAGCCGACACCGTCAATGCAGAATCGTATGCAAAGTGTACGAAGGGAAGGGAAGAGAGAGGTCGATGCTGCTTTTATCTTATTATTAAATCATGGCTGAAAGTTCTGCTGATGTGTGGTTAAAATGGCTTCCAAGGCTGTTTGAAAGGGAATTTTCACCATAATGTACCGTGTGCTGATGAAGCTACGTCTAAACGCAGCATCGGTACACACACTGTCTTTGGTTTATGTATATTTTGAGTTCAGCACGATTATGGCAGTGTGGGAGTTCAAAATGAAACCGGCGATGTTATGTTAAGTTGTATTGTAAATATTGAAACAAAACAAAAAAGAATTATGATGTGACAAAAAAAGCATGAATGTCACTGGGAAATTAATTCAAAAAGTAAGAGAATAGGGAGTGCAAACCTTGATTCACTATATTATGTTTTAATTGCTACCATAATTTTTATATATTATCTTGTCATGGGAGGATCTCCCAGTCGAACAAATGCAGCAGGATTGAATCACAATGACAGTCACTGTGACGTGGTGTCGTAAACAAAACTGCAATTAAAGACAAAGTCCACCAAACAGGTTATTTTTACTCCACATTCTACCCATGGGAGAGACTTATTGATTAGCATTTAGGGCTCAGTGATGTATGTTTAAACAAATAATGGATGAAATCAATGTCTGCAGCCTGCACGCACGTTTTATCAAGGCAAAGCAGAATCCGTTCAGGTTGGATGTTCTCGCTCCGTGTCGATGCCATTTCGTAGGAGATGTGTGACATTATTATTTAAATCTGCGGCCCTGACAATCGGAGGTGTCAGTCAAGTGATGGGATTAGTTTCAGGTGTGTCATTTTGTGAGGTACTGAAACGGCACACAGAGCGGAGATATTTCCCTGCGTCTGTTTTTCTGTCATATAACCGATAAGAAAAAACGCCTGAGGAAGTGGCTATCTCTGTCTCTCAGTATTTCACTCGGAACGTCACAGGCTTAGTTTGTCCGTGGTACAGAGGCAGCTATCGTTGAGGCTAGTTTCAAGTTGTACTGTGTGAATTTAGCGTGTATACATGATGGAATATCTTATCTCTGGTTTGCACCTTTCAGACTTGAATGAAAAAATTTGATTGTGACAAAAGGAAAGGCTCCTTAAGATAAATGCTACAAATCAACTCTGATTGTTGTGTGTGTGTCTTGTACTCCTGTAGGTCATCACAATTGGCAGACATGTTAAAGGCTACCACTACATTATAGCCAATCTGGTAAGTTTAGACCAATTCACAACAGAGAGATTGTGCGACTGAGCCACAGAGGCATTGATTGGTTCTTCCTGTGGCTCTTTTCAGGGTTTCGTGGATGGGGACTTGTCCAAAATCCAGTACGGTGGTGCCAACGTCTCAGGCTTTCAGATCGTTGACTTTGATGATCCTTTGGTGTCCAAGTTTGACCAGAGATGGGAGGCTCTTGAAGAGAAGGAGTATCCTGGTGCGGACACTAAGATAAGGGTGAGTTTCCTCACTGTTTTGAGGGATCTGCTTTAGAATTTAGAACTGATCTGCTCCAATAGGTTTGAAACTTCAAGTTAAATTAGATTTCCTTCTTCGGTGATTAATTTCATACCCAGATTGACACAATGAGGACATTAATCTCCATCTAAGCGTATCGCTGTACTCATGCATTGGTACTCAGGAACCCATACATTTTACCAATCACAAGCTCTCACCTGTTCATTTTTTACATCTTTAAACATTTAAACATTTTATTACTCTCTCATAAGAAAAAATGTACATACAAAAATTACTGCCTCTGCCATTAAAATTCCATTACTGAAGTCGTTGTCAGAGACCAGCTACAATACCTATACTGACCACTAGGGGGCTGGATCTCACATAGTGAATTACACGAAGAGCTGATTTATTTGTGATGCTGAGCCTGTTTTTTCATTTAGCTTTTTTTTTAAAACTTTGTAGTGCACGTTCAAAACTATTTGGTCACGCAGAGAGACAAGAGAGAGGAAGATCAGACCAGATACCTGACTCTTTTAATCATGACTGATCACTGATCACACACGTTCCTTACTCTCTCCTGTCCCACTCATTATTTTGTTTACAGGCATTTCACCGTTCAATGCTCATCTGCATTAGATTGAAGAGTTTGTCCATAAACTGACAATCCTCTCTGATTGCCATAAATCTTGTCACAGTGGCTTAAAGTCCTCCCAGATTCATATTTCCATGACGTGTAAACTTATTGACTTTTTTGTCGATCTCTCTGGAGAAATATCAAACTCACATCTCCTCTCTCAGACGGACAGCCTGCGGGCTCCCACCACAATAAACGTCGTCCCAGCAAAACAAAGGAGTGATTTCACACACAACTCAACAATAGGCACTTGAATTTAATATTTTCAGTGTAAGCTACAATTTGAACTAAATATACACACATTTTTGAGCTTGCAGGTGTGAAACTACCCTTTAATCAGCAGGAAGGGCAACATAGTCCATCTTGTTTCGCCCTGTGTCACATTTTCTTGCTCACATCCATGATTCTGACCTCGAGTCTTTGCAGGAATCTGACATTCATATTTGGAGGCATCGAAGATCATTTCAACCTTTGCCCCTCTTCCTGCAGCTTTAAATGTAGAGGTTGTGAAAGGTCAGCAGGTGCGGAGTACCTCAACATGCATCTCCTTGACAAATCTCATCCTCTCCTCCCCCAGTACACGTCGGCGTTGACCTATGACGCCGTCCAGGTGATGACTGAGGCCTTCCGCTACTTGCACAAACAGAGGATAGACATCTCCAGACGGGCCAACAACGGAGACTGCCTGGCCAACCCCGCCGTGCCGTGGGCTCAGGGAGTGGAGATCGAGCGAGCGCTAAAACAGGTAACGCACAAACACAGTCTTTGGTCTGCAAAAACCGGTTGCTATGGTAACAACAGATCTCCAGCAAAAGCACAAAAACACAAAGTACGGCTCAGAGGCAAAGGAGGGATGTTTGCACCGTGTTTATCCCCCGCCCACACACACAGACGGATACAAGAGGTCTTCCCACCGGCTGGCCTGTCCTCTGGGCTTTGATCCATGGTGGTCAGCTCCAGTCCTACTGAGAACCGATACCAAACAGAAGTTACCGCCTCACCCAAATCAGTCTGTTGTTTTCTGCTGAATACGCCCAGTTTACAGCCAAAGTTTCTCCAAAGTTGGAATGATTGCGATAATATTTTGATTCTGGGCTAAAATCACCTATTTCCTTTTTGATGAATCCGATTGCAAAGTCGAATTTGATGAAGTCATCCCCTGAAGGCATGCTTTGCCTTTTTTTTTGTTACTTTATTTACTGAGCTTTCGTGCCTGGAAAAATCACAGAAAAACCGACTGTTGTGGTTAATGCGTCGTGCATTGTGAGCAATCCTATACAAGGCCACAAAATATTGGAAGCACAGATTCAAATGGCTGCCCGACCTGATTTATGATCGCTATTTGACTGCGGCGGGAGATGAAATGCTTTTTACTTCCAGAGGGAGGCAGCTGTAAATTTTGTGGTTTTTATTGAAGTTTCATCCCACAGATAAGAGTGATAGAGTGAGGGAGACAGACAGAGAGAGAGAGAGAGAGATCTGAAAACCAGAAACGTGGTTCTGTTCTGCTTGTCCTATTGTGAACCGTAGATAAATCCTCTGAAGCCTCACTCGGGCGGACACAGGTGTAGTGCTTGGCGATATTCACAGATTTACTGACTTCCAACGTTTGTTCTATTGTCATGCCACATGTCATCATCAGCATTTAAAAACAAAGATATATGAGATAAGAGATTCATTTTCCGGGGCTGTAACGGTCGGACTCTGCGTGTGTGTGTCTGTTAGGTCCGTGTGGAGGGCCTGACAGGAAACATCCAGTTTGATCAACATGGGAAGAGAGTCAACTACTCGGTGAATATAATGGAGTTAAAGAGTAACGGTCCCGTAAAGGTAAGCCTGTGGGCATGAAATGGACTTAATGACATGTCATAGAACTTCCTGACATTGGATCTGATGGCTGCAGCGTCACGGATATGTGCGCTTTAGTAGCTTTAGTCTATTTTAGTCTAACCTTGGTGTTTTTAGAGCCGTGGTCTAATATCTAACATTCATATTTACTGAGCTGTGTCACTGCCGTAGTTTTAATTTTCTTTTTAATACAGTTAATTTAAGGTTGTATCAAAGTATGTATCATCAGATTAATATGAATAAATGGGATTTTATTCTATAATACAGAAATTCAATACAATGATGTTCACGATGTTGTTGGAACAGATGATGGATGGATTAAGTCATTAATATTTTAATCTCTCCCCGCAGATCGGATACTGGAATGAAGTTGACAAAATGGCCGTCACCAAGTCTGACGTCTTTGCAAACGACACGACAGGGATGGAAAATAAAACCGTGATCGTCACCACAATTTTGGTAAAAAAAAAATAAAAAAAAATCAGTTTTTGATTATATCTAATTTTCAAATCCGCTCAGTTCAGTGTTTCCTCCATCAGACAGAGCCTGAGCGTTGCTGTCGTTTTGCTCGTTTAATTATCTTTTCATTTAATATCCGTGTATTATTTGTTTTCTTATAACTACTTACTATGTGATTATACATTTTTGGCGCCCCTTGCGTGGCTGTTATTCTTCCACATGGCGCGTGTTGGAGCTGATTGTATTAATTTGATGTTGGCTACATGAGCGTGTTCTATTTTAACGTCTACACTATTTTTTATATTAGTTTGGCATCACTGTTAATCTAACAAAACGAAGAAAGATGCAAACAAATAGATCAATATCTGGAGCAAAGTACTGGAAAACACAGAACTAGCAAACAGAGAACCAAAGAGGAAAAAGGCTCTTGTGTTTTACATTGTAATTCAAGCCTGGCGCTGAACGATGTCCTCTTCTTTCTTTTTTTTCTCTCGTGCAGGAGGCTCCATATGTAATGCTGAAAAAGAACGCTGACCTTTTTGTAGACAATGACCGCTACGAGGGTTATTGTGTAGATCTGGCGGCGGAGATAGCCAAGCACTGTGGCTTCAAATATCAATTGAAAATAGTAGGGGATGGGAAGTACGGAGCCAGAGACGCCGAGACCAAGATCTGGAACGGGATGGTTGGAGAGTTGGTATACGGGGTGAGTAACCCATTTGATTTCACAAAATAAACCAGATTTAGCTTTATAATTCTTAATTTCATTCTTCGTTTTCGTTCTCTGCTGTGACAGAAAGCTGATATCGCCGTGGCCCCTCTGACCATCACGTTGGTCCGAGAGGAGGTCATTGACTTCTCCAAGCCTTTCATGTCCCTGGGAATCTCCATCATGATCAAAAAGCCTCAGAAATCCAAACCGGGAGTGTTCTCCTTCCTGGACCCTCTGGCCTATGAGATCTGGATGTGCATCGTTTTCGCCTACAT